>JAQFYB010002019.1:0-27596 GCA_034694085.1 Pogonognathellus longicornis | reverse complement strand
GAATTTAGGAAATCCTAGGAAATCCAGGCTCGAATTTAGGAAATCCTAGGAAATCCAGGCTCGAATTTAGGAAATCCTAGGAAATCCAGGCTCGAATTTAGGAAATCCTAGGAAATCCAGGCTCGATTTTAGGAAATGTGAGAAATTCTAGGAAATCCAGGCTCGATTTTAAAAATTCCTAATTTGTGTTCGGGAAGTTTCTTTGAGAATGCGGGAGAATCTCCATTAGAGGAAATTTCTTGGAGCATTTAGAGAGGTCCCTCATATCGGACATTGTCATTTATTTAGCTGCCATAAGGCTTTCAATGCGCTCATTGTTCCACCACTTGCATTCAAAGCCTCATGGTAGCCAAACGAGTGGACGAATGTCAAATATGAGGGACCTCTCTAAATGCTCCAAGAAATTACCTTTCCATTGGTACCCCACACATTCCTCTGGGTCTACTCTAACAACCTAGCGTATAAAAAATTAAGCAGTGATTTCAGGTTTCATGGGACACCATGGAGATTCTCCCGCACTCTCAATAAAAGTTTTCTTGAAACAGAAAGATCGAATCTTTTGATTTACGCTTTGCACTTTTCACTATTCAGTTTTCTATTGCCCTGCACTTTGCAAAATTCCATGGTGAAACAGAAACTTTGCAAAAATCTAGTGAATAGTTATATAGTGCATAGTTTTGAAAAAGTATTGGTGAGCAGGCACGTATCCACTAAAGGAGCTGAGGGTGCTTATAACACACACCAGATTATATTATACAAATTGTTGTCAGTTTTTAATCAAATCTAATAAATCCCCCAAAACAAATTTTGCTGCAAAAGCACAAAAATTAGCAATTTTTTTCATTTTTTTACCTTGATTTTAGCCCAAACGGACCCAATTATTTGCGCTACGTGAGATAATGACCACATTTATCCCTCATGTGGAAATGGCCCTTAAAATAAACATAATCTTACCTAAAGCACTCCCCCCTATTTGGAATCCTAGATACGTGTCTATTGGTGAGGATGGTTTAAAATATTGCGCCATTAAATATATACAATAAGTCATGCCCGTATTCAGGGGGTGGGCAAACGGGCAATTGCCTCCCCCGAAATCCCAAAAAAAGAATAACTTGTTTTTTTGTGCATTTTGCCCTCGCCGAAATATATTTGCCCTCCCCGAAATCAATTTCTGTATACGGCCGTGCAATAAGTACATAGTACAAGTTGAAAAGTGAATTGTGATTTGATTTGAGGGAGACTGTATAATGTTAGAGTAAATATTTGATGCACAATTGTGGTGTGTTTTTGAGTTGCTATGGATGTGATTGCATGTCGTGTTGTCTCTATTTTGGCTAATTTAATTGGTTGGAAAGGGACTGCTAATGTCCTCAAAAAATTGAAAAGAGGCTCATTGTTGTGTTTTGGAGATGGAAGAAGGAAAAAGAGAAAAATGTTGGAAGTTAGAAGTTGGGTTTGTTGTTTGTAAGGAATGTAATTTGACCTTTGACTTGTGTTGGTTGTTAAGGTAGCCAGACGGGGCGTTTATTCGGGAGTTGTTTAGCCATCGATACGGGGCGGCTACCTCAACTGAAACTCACAACTGAAAGCTACAATTTCAGCAATCCCTTTCTGCCGTCTCCGTCGCTTTACGAGGAAAAACTCAACTCAAGTGTCTGCTCTTCTTTGTACGTTGGCTGCGTTGTTGCTTTGGTTACTGCATGATGGGCTGTTTGGTGTTTGGTGGTTGATGGGTGTAATAAGAGAGTTGTTAGGAGTAATACTTGTAATAATCATCACAGCAATCATTTTACTTCTCCAATTACTCCTACCGTGCACTCCTTCATTACTCACAACCTCCTTTCTCAATATTCATAATACACAACATGCACACATTTACAATTACATATTATTATTCATCAACCACACACAAACACAGACTTTATTTTATTCAAATATATTCTCCTTCTCATTACAAATTACAAACATCTTCACTTTATTTTACTTTAGCTTTCGTCTCTGCGTCCTTTTAAAAAAAGAATTGGATGGAAAGAGAATGAGGAGATGTAGAGTTGAGGTTTTAAGGACGAATAAGGGACGAAGGGACGAAAGGGACGAAGAAGAGACGAAGGGTGTTTAGTTTGGTTGCTGTTGGAGATGAAAACTGTGGCGAAAGTATTTAAAGATCAAAAGGTTAAAGAAAACAACGGGGCGTCCATTCTGAGAAATCTCCCCGAATTTGTTCCTATGGAGAAGTCAAGTGAATTATTCGACAAAAAGAAAAAGAAGCAACTCGCCTCCTTCTCTTTTCAACGCAATTCCTTCTCCGCTTTTTAACAATTACTCACTCCTCAAATAAATTCCATTCTTCCTCCTTGTCATCAAAAATTCTTACAACACACTACCGCAACATCAAACTCAAAACTCAAAACTAAAAACAAATTGTCCCTTGCTCAAGAATCAACTTCTTTACCGTTTCACATCCAACGACGCTCACAACAAAAACAGTGCAAAGAAGACTTTTGGTGGAGAATAAAAAGTGGAAAGTTTTAGATTTGAAATTGAAATGAGTTGAGTTTTGTTTGGAATTGAATTATTTGTGAGTGGAGAATGTGGAGATGGAAAAGATGGAAAAGGCCTGCGGAAGATTCGTTTCTTTGATGCTTTGATGTTGCAGCTGATTCGTTTTTGATGGAGAGATTCGTTTCTGTAGCAACTTCCTTCCTTCCTCCTCTCAGTCCTCTCTTCTTCAAAGCACGCGACTCATTTCACTTGGCCCCAGGAACAAACAACCAACAACTCTTAAAACTCTTTTCCATTTCCATAACAACATTAACAAGCGACAAAACTAAAACCAAAACGACTCTCTTAACTCTTGCTCAACAAAGTCTCAGTCCACCCCAAACCCTCCCTCCCCCTCCCTCCCCCTCCCTCACACTTGTTCCCATTTACATTCATCTCATTTCACCATTTTTCATTTCCTCTTCCCTTGAAGCCCTTTCTGTCCTTTATTTCCTTCACTCTACTTCCATGACAACACTTAATTGTGCGCTAAATATGTTTATAAGATCCCTGAGTGAGTGTTTGGTACATCCGTTTGGACTTGGAGTGACTCATTTGTGGAGTGTTGAAAATGAAGAAGAGAAGGACTGGGTTGGAAATAAAAATGTGTTGTTATCTTTTGGCAAATGAGTTTGTGTGTTGCCTGGGTGACAAGTTGGTTGTTGAATTGACAGAATGTTGAAGAGAGTGAAGGAAGGAGAAGAGTTTGGTGAGATATGTTTTTGGGTGGACGGAGGTTTAGCAATCAGAATGGAATGGCTGGGCGTCTCCACGCTTTGTCTCCATAAAAGGAAAATGACCCCCAACGAAGTGCTGACAAAAATTTACGACCTGCAAATACAACACACTCAACACTCCAACACTCACACCACTTGTACTCATTTCTATTTCTATTTCTACTTATAATCTTTCTCATAATAATAATAATATTCATTTACTCTAAAACTTAAAACTATCCTAGCTCCTAGGTATTTAGATATGTCCTATACTCAATTGACTCTTATTGTTTGATGTGTGTGATGCGATCGAGTGACGGCAACGGCAAGGGATTTCCTGCTTCGTGTTGCCACAAGAAAGTAAACAGACAATAAATGTGATTTCTGAGTTGCCAAGGGGATTTTGATTTGGATTCTTAAATCTTATTGTTAGAGCATAGTTTCATTTCCAATGTCGTCACAAAGCAAACTCGAGTCGGAGACGGAAATTCTGTTCAAACATCCACCGTCCTTCCACCTCAAACTCCGCCCAACCAAACAAAACAAATTTGTTGAGATTTTTCTTGTTGCAAATGTGAAAATGTGAAAATGTAGAAATGTAAAAATAGAAATTGAGAGTTGAGGGGTGCGTGGAAGTATTTGAATTTGGCAAAGAGGACGTAGGAGGAAAACGTTTTTGGGATTCGCAGAGATTTGCATTTGGTTGAATTGTGTGTAGTGTGTGTTGTGTTGTGACGTCAGTTTTTAGCCCCACACCTGTCTCTGTCTCGTCTCTGCTGAGTCTCTTGTTTCATCTTTTCTTGTGCTCCTCAGGAATTCTTGAAAATGGGAAACCTCCAACTTCTCCCACCCACACAAACAAACAAACAAACAAGCCACAAATTATCAACATTTAACTTACGCGTTGCCTAAGCAACAAGCAAGAATTGAAGTGGATGAGAAAGACAAGAGACAGGTACAAGTAACGTACAAGTTGAGAATTGAGAATTGAGAATGAGGAGAGCATCACGTTCCCTCTCCAAAAGGCTGAATGTGAATCTCAACACCGGGCACACGGCACACGGCACACGTCTTTGTTGCCTACACAACCAACAAGCAACAAAGAGCTGAAGAAGAACAAAGTGAAATTGTTGAGTGTTTGAGTGTGAGGTGTGCGTGGAAGGAGGCAGATGAGACGAAATGAATTTTCTCCTCATTCCCCAACAGACGCTCCGACAGAACACATCCACAAATATCTCACCACATTTCCACAAATTTATTCAACCCACAACAATAATCCACTCACAAATCCAAACTTCCCCCAAATCCGAAAATCCGAAATTCCGAAAATTGAGAGGACTGGAAGAATTTGTTGGTGTGGTGGAGACTCGAAATTGTTGCAAGGTAAAATAAATTGTTGTTTGAGTTTCATTTCCGTTTCTTCGTCTGGAGTTGGTTCTTTGTTTGTTGTTTGTTTAGTGACGTCTTTTTTGGAAAGCATTGACTCAGTTCTTTCTTGTTCTCTTAGTCCAAAAATGAAAATTCATTTTTGGATTGTTGTTCACAGATTTCGCCTGCAACTCCGAAGCAGCTTTTGACGAAAATAATTTCTGGAGTTGATTGTGACTGGATTGTTTTTGGGAACTCGTCCCGAAGAAGGAGTGTGGTTGCGAGTTTGGAATCTTGTGACGATGTTTGCGCCGATGATTTTGGAGGATGAGAGACTTTTTCGGCACAGCAGCCGTCGGAAGAGCAAAGACTACAGTTGTCAGTTTTGTCAGCGGAGGTTCAGCAAATCCTACAACTTGATGATCCACGAAAGATCCCACCTCATCGAACAAAATTTCTCCTGTGACATTTGTGGAAAATCCTTCAAAAAACAAGAATACTTGAAACAACACAGGTACACACACTAACACCACAATTAACTAAAACAAAACAAACAACAACAACAACCTAACCCACACAACAACAAAACAATTACCCCTCTGTAGCTATAGCAACAAAGACCAAAATTCCACTTCACCCCATATGTACCATTACCATTCTAAATAGTATTAGTCTACCCAAAGTAGAAAACCAAAAATAAAATAAACAACAAACTCTTTTTCAAACAACCCACAAACACAAAATCCTAAAAAGTAAAAGTAAAACAAATTTGGGAAATAAAACAAGAGATTTGCAGTCATCTCCGAATGAGAAATAAATTTCCAGTGTTTCGTGGAGACGAGTGTTGCATGTACTTGATGCAAACACGAAAGAAAGAGTTAGTTGGACGAGGGGCAATGCGAGACTCTCAAGAATGCAAGAAAAGGCTGCAGTGGCTGCAGGGAGAGGGACTTGAGACGAGAAAAGAGTTTTTGAGAAGAGCCTTGAAGGGTCTTTTTAGTCAGATATGAAATGGAATAAAAGTAAAAGTAGTTTGTTTGGTTGGGGTTGTTTTGTTTGTTTCTTTGTAGTTTTGTTTGTTTCCTTCCTGGCCCAGTCCTCCGCACAGTTGTCCTTTTCCAATCAAGACAGAAATTTATTTATCACTAAGGAATGAGTTAGAAATTTGTCAAAACCTGGGAACTTGTTGATTGTGATTTGTCGGAGGTTGCCCCGTTGAGGTTGAAGCAAGTTGTTTGTTTGTACGAGCGAATGGTTGTCTTGGTTATTATTTGTTTGTTATTTGGTTGTTGTGATTAATTTGTAGGAGCCAACACAGTCCTTCCAACTACTCGCCACCCAACTCCTTTTACTGAAGTGAAGAGATTTAAGAGTGTCAGAGTTCAGAGTGAATGTCGAATGTCGAATGTCGAATGTCGGTGAGGTCGGGGAGGTCAAAGGTCAACCCCAAACATCCCTCCCTCATCCCTAAAATTTAATGTCATGTAAAAAATGTATTTCTCGATCTCGATGTAAATTTTTGTAAACTAAAATCAAACGCATAGAAATAATTGAACAAATAAATACTTGAACAAATCAATCAAACAATTCTTGTTCCTAAATTCATCTCCATAACTACCAAATCATCTCTAACACCAATGCATTCCAAACCACTCCAGCAACACAAAAACAAAAATTTAGTTTCTCAAAAGCCACCTTCATCCACACGATATCATTTTTACTTTGGTTGCCCCGACATTTCCCTTTTCATGTTTCACTCATTTCACTGTGCAGGTCCATCTCAGCAACAGATTATTATAAACACAAAATCTTTAGCTGATTTTAAACTTAAAAAGTCCGTTAATGTCATGGAGATGCAGAATGTAGGTAGTAGCAATTTGGGAATAATGTTGGTGCATTATGAAAGCAGAAGCAAAGGTTTGTTTTTCAGTGCGAAATGCAATGAGAGTAATTTGTGAAGGAGAAGAAATTACACTGAAATTTAAATTTATTTTAAAGATGAAAAGTATTTGTAAACAAAAGAAAGAATATTAATGAAGTGTTTGGTAGCAAATGTATGGTGTGGAAGAATAAGTGAGTTGTAATACATTGAAGTTATTGATGCGTAGATTGCATTGGTGGAGGAGAGTTTGAAACGAGTTTGATTTTGATTTAAGTGAGTGACGGCGGTTTTGTATTTTTGATATTTTTTGTATTTGACAGGACACACATGAAATGATACATTTGGTATTACGGGGAGTGAGGAATATTGGGAAGAATAAAAAGAATAAAAAGAATAAAAAGAATAGTGTTGCTAAGGGACGACATTATTGAGGTGGGGAGAGTGAGTGGATTGTGAAAGTGTTGAAAAGAATTGGAGTGAATGAATTGGTATTGGAGGGTTGTCTTTTGAAAGGACTTGTAAAGTGTTGCATTGAAAAGAACTCAATTTCTCGCTGGTGTGCCTTCTGTCACTTGTCATCGCCTCACTTCAGCCACTTACAAAAAAATACACACCACTCCACACCACAACACAGGGGCCACCTGAGAAATATTTAAATAGCCTTTATTATACCCTGACATAGAGAGTAGTGTAATAAGAATAAGAAAAAGAATATTGCTATGGGTACGCGAAGAAGAGGACTTGAGATTGTTTGAGATTGTATTTGGATATGAGATGAGTGGCAATAAATCAGGAATGTGGTGGAGTGTGTGTGAGATGTTTGTGAGATGTTTGCGTTGCTGTGGCCACGCGATGAAATTGATTCCGACAAAGAAGTTCTTGTGGGAGGTATTCAGCGATTGAGTCGCAGTCGCATAAAGAGTCATCTTCTTCTCCTCCCAAGAATGTCCATTGTGTCATCTCTATAACAACCAACATCTTATAACCTAACTCTTTTTATTCTTCTTATTCCTCTTATATATTATATTACACATATATATATTACACGTATACATATACAAGAGACAAAGGACGTGTGCGTGTGTGGCATGAGATAGCATCAACGAATTCTTTCTCCAACAACATTACAACAAATTTAAGCTTCTTTAGTCTCTCCATCCCCTCAACAAATCTCTTGCTACACTTTCTTGTAACTTCCAAATACCTCCATCCCTACAAATACAAATAACCAATACACACAACTAACACAATTACAAATTCATTTCTAATTTATATTTCTCTATTTCTCTATTTCTATTTTTATCTCTTTATTAGCATCCAATGAAAATGAAATTGTTTCATTATTGTCAAGGAGACTTGAGACTTTTTGGAGCAAGTTGCCTTTATCTGTTGGCATCGGTTTTGTGGGAGTCGTTAAGTCGTTTGTGACATTTCCAAGGAACTGTTTTGGTTTTATTTTGTGTGGCCCGTGTTCTTGTTTTATCTTTGGTGGATCTGGCAGTGTTGTGTCTGTGAGGAGTCTGAGGAGGAAGAGAGTGGTGTGGTGTGTGTGGTGTGAGTCTCAAGTCTCAAGTCGCAGCACGCGCCCCTCGAATTCCTCAATTTGTTCAATCAAGAAATGTTGAGTCTGTCTTTAGAGCCTTTATTAAGAGAGAGTGTTGAATAAGTGTCTTTGACAATGACACTTTGTTGATTGTCACGTGACAATGGAATATTGGAGGATGATGTTTAGTAATGCAATAAATGTATTTTAGATATTTGTAATTGGACGGGATGAAAAGATAAAGATGATGAGGGGACAAGTGGAGTGTGTCACTTGTGTTGAATGTTGGTTGGTTGTTATGGTGAGAAAGAAAAGATGAAGAAGAAGACTTTGTGAGAAAGAAGAATTTAACACAAGACGAAGAAGAAGAAGAAGTGATGTGAGCGGAGATGGAATTTGTTTGTCTGGAGGCATTTTGGATAGTTTTGTGTTTCCCATGGTTTCAGTTGAGCATTGTGTGTGGAGTGTGTTGGAGTGGAGTTGGAGTGAAGTTGCAGGGCCAAAGTTCACGCTCTTCTAAATCGTGGGAAACGGGCTGGCCGTGTGCTCAGACTTGACCTCTGACTCATCATTAAACCATATACATCTCTTCTTCTTCTTCGTCTTCGTCTTTAATAACTCTTATAAGATATTGCATGTATATAGTTGATGAACATTGTTGGTATAGAAACCATAAGACACGACTGTGTTGTGTTGGGATGGAAGGATATAAGAAGGATGATTGTTAGCTGGGTGTATATGAGAGAATGTGTTGGAGTTGTGTTGTGTGTGTGTTGAGTATTGCTATGGGAATGGGATTGGGATGAGTTGGGCAGTGCGCCGTCAACAGCTCCGTCGCCTTTCTTGGTCCACATTCTCATCTCCAACCAACACACTGCCCAACCACTCCAACCACCGCAACAAATGTCCATTTGATGACAAGAGCCAGTGGGTGACAATTGGGGTGACACACGACACAAAGTCACCAAATGTCTTTGGACCACACAACGAGAGTCACTCTGGCCACTCGGCCCGTTCTGTCCACACTCCCAGCTCACAACTCTTAAAGCAATGCTCCAAAAATAACACTCGCATCCTCCCTCTGACTTTATTGCCTGTTCACATCCAAAAGACGCTCTATGTACACTCAGTACACTGTGCATTGGATGACATGTATGTGGTATATCTATGGCAACAGAATACTGACAAGATTATTACATAAAGCTTTTTTATTTCTCATTTGTGAAGGGAATTTGCATATTGAGCAAGGCGCAAGGAGTGTGTGTTATGGGATGGATGTGTTTGGCTGTTTGTATTTGGAAAGCCTATGACACCCACGAATGATGATAATATGCAAATCAAGTCACGACAAAGTCGTTCCCACGGTCTCCATTCCACAACATCCACGTGCCTATAGCCTTCTATAACAACCATCCCTTCCCATCATCCCATCTCCATGCCAACAACAAAATCAACAAAACACTCTACATCTCATTACACCACTATAGTCACTCACCGACTATCACTCAACTCATTTGTTAGTCCTCCCTCAAGTCTCACTCTCCCCCAACAACAACTAACAAAATAACAACACCTTATCTCTTTCTTATTCCTACGGCAACCACCTAAAATATTCTTCTTATGTATTGCCAAATCTCAACATGCCCCAACCATCCAATTGCTCTGTCCCATGTTATTCATGCAATGGAGGAGGACTATGGAAAAAGGACTACAACATTTTGTGTGCAAGGATGACGGTGAAATATGGAAATGAGTGTAAATGTTGTAAGGTAGTTGTTCATTTATTTTGACACTGGGGCGGGTGGGTTGACACATTTCAATCAACAAACATCACACACACACACAACATTTCATGTTCACAATAAGAATAAGTTTAAGAATAATACAAGAATTGGACTGGTTCCTTGTTGCACACACAGCGTTCATTCGCACAACAACAAGAAAGGACTAAATGTAAATGTAAATAAGTTAGGAATTAAATAATGCGAATACTTTGTACAAATAAACAAACAGTCAATGAATAACAATTCTTTCAATCCCCCAACACTTTTTGGCCACAAACGACGAATCATTCTAAATTTATTTCATTATTTCTTCGATTGTGAACGAAGTTGTTTTTCTCTCCGCGCTTCCTTCCTCCTTGTAGTCGGGGTCATGGGTCAGGACGTGTCTGCGGAGGTCGCAGTTTCTCCGAAACACTTTGTCGCAGTTGACACACTCGTAGGGTTTGAGGTCAGTGTGGGTGAGGAGGTGGGTCTTGAGGTTGGATCTTTGGTTGAAGGCCCTCGCACACACTGGACATTTGTGAGGAGACTCGTCCATGTGCAAAATCTTGTGCACCGCAAGAGTCCGACTTTGACAAAAACCCTTCCCACACTCTGTGCACTTGAAAGGCTTCTCCTTGCTGTGGATGTACCTGCATTCAAACATTCAAATTTATTTTAACATTTAAATTTAATTATAAGAAATATGAAAAAAAGTTCACAAAATGCCCCAAATGCAATTCATAAAAAGTACAAGAGAGTTGAAGTACCTGTGGTCTCTGAGGTGATCCTGTCGTCTGAAGGCCTTTCCGCAAATGTCACAGCTGTAGGGTCTTTCGTCGGTGTGAGTTCTTTCGTGGATGAGGAGGTTGTAGCTTTTGGTAAAGTGGCGATTGCAGTATTTGCAGATGAATTGCTTTTTGGGGCGGGAGGCTCGCGTGACACTCACTTTCTTGGTAAGGTCTTCCGGAATATTCGGAGAAATTATTTGGGAGGAGGAATTGTTGTGGAGGTGATGATGATGGTGGTGGTGGGCGGCGGCGGCGGCAGCAGCAGCCGCTGCATTTACGGCGTTGGAGTTGGCGGCGGCTGCGGCGGCTGCAGCTGCGGGAGAAACTCCCCCTGTCAAAGGATTGTTTTGTAACTGCGCGATTTTGCGAAGATCTTCGAGAGAATAGAGGAGGGGTGGGAAACGATTCAAGTACATGGCTGCCATCAAAATGTTGTAGTGTGCTGGAACCAAGAAAAGGAAAAAAAAAGATTTTAATAATTTAGTGTTGGTAAGAAGAGGGCGATGGTTGTTGAGGAATCAAGTGACGTCATTTGTTGACACTTTTTGTTTGAGTGGATATTTTCCGACAAAGAGATAAGACTTACTTTGACCGTTGCCGACAATGCTGTTCAAATCCATGTTGATGATGAAACTGAAGAGGACGACGGCGACGGCGACGGCGACGGTGACGATGGCGGACAACGGAGACGACGGGAACAAAACACAACACTGACAACTGAAGTGTATAAAAGAGGAAGAATTGATATTTGTGAATTGATTTGGATTTGAGTGTAGGTTGTTGGATGGATTGTTTGATGGCTACTGTGTGGGATTTGTTTGTGTTGGAGGAATATTTGTGTTGTGGTGGTTGTTGTGGTGGCTACGTCGGTAGTTGTTGACGGTAGCAGGAACAGAAGTGAACTGAAGATTCTCTGCAGGGAACGGTGCGAGTTATCCGTTGATTTGATTTCACACAAAACCAAATCCTCCCAAAGAGCAGCTCCTCTTCTTCCAACACTCTGCAGCCTCCAAAGCCTCTGCACCTCCAAACCCAGTCCACCAAACAAACAGCAGCAGCAGCCAACAGCTAACCACAGCAGCCTCCTCCATTCTTCTCCCATCTCCTACTTTACTAAAACATCAACCTCAACACACACCAACACAATCTTCCACTTGTTCCACTCTTTTAAGTCTCTCAACATCAAACAGCTCCCTGAAATACTACCACATCACATCATTACAACAACTGTCACAAGACTTGTCACAAGACTTTTGCTGTAAGAAGAATTGTGACAAGAATATGAAGAATTAGGAATGTGTGTCGTAAAAAAGTCCAAAGTGAGTGTTGGAAGAAGAAGAAGAAGGAAAGGAGCTGTGTTTGGGAGTTAGGGCTACCGCAGGATGTGAATTGGGAATTGAGAATTCTTTTGCCGTAAAAGGCGTTCGCTGCTGAGCCGAGATTCGTTGCTGGACCAAAATTGTTGCAACTCTCCTGTCGTCATGTCAACAAGTCTCCCATGCACGCACAAAGTACTTGTCGTTGCACAAAGGAGGGGTCTCGGGAGGAGTCGGCAGCAGGGGAGGAGAAAGCCCAACAAGAAACACTGCAACTCTAAAACAATCCGCCCACAGTCTATCGAATCAAACACCACGGCAACCAACCAAAACCCTCCCTTCACACAAAACACTTTTCCTAAACATCAAACTCACTCCGTCCTTTGTCCTTTCTTCTGCCTTGTGTAACTTGTGTCTGTATCCGTCTCATCCAACATCCACTACCTTCAACAGTATCAACAGTCGCCGTCGCCATACCAACACCAACAATCAAAACACTCAAATAAAACATTTATTTACATCCAAAATAATAATTCACTCATTAATTCCTTGGCTCTGTCCAAATAACTTGTCCAAACATGTCATTTCAACTCCATCCATACATCAATGCCCGCAAAAACCAACCAACAACCAAAAATCCTTCTTCAAGGCCTACATTCTACACAAGGGCAACGGCAATTGCGTCCCCACAAATCCCTAAAATTAAAATTACGTATTAAATTATTATACCTTCAAAATTGGGAAGCATTTTTAAATGCTTCCGAATTTTATGCATTTGCGATGATTTCTGGCCAAATTTATTTCTTAAAATTCTGTTTTCGCCTTCGCCTCCCCGAAATGTTTTGTGGATACAGCCTTGTTGCCTTGGATATAATAATAAATAAATAATTGTACTGGATAGAGGATGATGGAGGAGCAGTTGTTGTTGGTAACTGGGTTGAATAATTATTGGATGGTTATTAATTATTAGAATATTATGATGATATGAAGGGTTGATGATAGATTTAGAAATGTGACGGATGTATATATAGAAGAAGAAGAAGGATAAAATATATTTTGTGTGGGAGAGTGTTTGAGTGTTGGAAGAATAAAAGTATAAAATGTGAGGATGGACGGTGGACAGATTGTTGTACGGCTGAGTCAACATTGGGATGAATTGCGTGTACAAACATTTGCCTTCATTAACACTTTACGACTCTCAACAAACAAAACACAAATCAAAGTCTCTCCCCTCCAAACAAATCAAAACCAACTCAATTAACTCAATCCAAACAAATTCATTTCATCCCAACCAAACTATGGCAACCGTTTCCAATTCAATGCAACATTTAACTCTCATTCCTTTTCTACTTGTTCTCATCACCTCAAACTCAACCAACTCCTTTTCTACATTTCATGTACCTTTTAACCTTTTTTCATTTTATTCTCCAGCAACGATTTGTTTCAGCTTAGCAACAAGAATTAATAATAAATTTAATATTATCGAATAATCTTTTGACTTTGCTACAAAATGGTTAATGCATTTCTGTGGTTGTTTTGTTATCAGTTGTCAGTCTCAAATAATTGTCGCTTCATTTCCACTCAGTCCAACAACAGACGCCATCCGCAAACAAATCTTCCACAAACACAAACTCCATTCTTCCCAACAAATCTTTTCTTTCATTTCACACAACCACATTCTCTTTTTTCAAATATTCAAAATTTAGCAACAAACAAATGCAGCACAAAATTCTTTTTGAGATTCATCCAACATTGTTCATGCACTTTTAACATTTTTCGACAAGTCGTAATGGCATCAACAATTTCTATTTTTTTCTAACCACGTCGTATGGTCAAGGTCATTTTAGATTTCGGACAAGCGAAAATTGAAATTTATATGAGCTGGGTGAAAATAAGATTAAATTAAATGACCAATTTGGATCAAAATCAAACCCAAAATGCATCAAGAAACGCGTAGCGCCATTTTGTTGCATAGTCTTCTACACTAAAAGGAAAAAGAAAATATTTTTGGGAGTTATATAGATTTACCGTAAATTCTGATATAACAAGGTGGCCGGGGGGTTTGGGCTTTGGACCCTATAAATTCGGGAATGATGGCAACGCAAGGAAATTATATTATAGGAGATTTTGTGAATGAATTAATAAAATTGCTTAGTCATTTTTGAAGTGCGACAATTTATTAAGAAAAGGTCCCAAAAATTATTATTAAGGAAAGCTTTGATTTCCTCACCTGTGAAACCCAATGTGGCTATGACGACCGTTTATTCTAATAAACGGTCGTCATAGCCACATTGTGTGAAACCATTATAAATCTGATTAAACAAAGTTAATGAGTATCCATGGAACCATCTTAACACTGCAAAACTTTCTTACAAACAAGAGTCTGATGTGTCTTCACCAAAAGGTGGCTCCATGGATACGAATCAATAAAATTTAATTAATTTGTTAAGCATTAATCAGATCACACGAGAGGAAACTTTGTACATTATACATGAAATTGAAACTGACAATTCGGATCCTTTGTTCATAAACTTAGATTCGTTGCTTAGGGACGGATGCAATAAAGTGAACAAGTTTATTAGCAATTTATTTACAATTACAATTTATCTAAAATTAATTCTCATTATTTAACATCACGTCGAGCTTTACATTACAGTGATGTACAGGTACAGCTAATTTCACGAGGTCTTATAGAATCAAAGTGTCCAATCGAACTATTCAACTCGACAAAGTATATTACACAGCTTTTGTAAACATCATTTGAATGCGAATAGCATATTATAATATATAGCATGGAACAAACAAGTCAGACCGCGTTGACCGTAAATGTTCTATTACGGCCCCCTGCCCCCTAGAATACATATAACCAGACTTTAAAATAATTGACCCAGCCTATAATACTAGATTGCGTGACTTTAATCAAAATTTTCATTTTATTAATGACGATAATAATCACATGAAAAATTATTGTACAAAAATTCATCCAAACATTGACGTAGCAGGCGGGCAATTGCTCCACCCTGAAATCGGAAAAAGTGGTTATTTTACCAAAAAAGATATAAAATCACTTGTTTTTTACCCAAAATTACTCAAAATTTTCGCATTTTCACATTTCCAGCTCATGTTTTGAGTTTGCCTCCCCCCGAAACTTATTTGCGTTTATTTGCTGAAAATAATCGATTGATTTGGTATTGGTTTTGTATAATTTTGAATAGAAAAATGGAGTTGAAATGAGTTGAAAATGATTTTTATTTTGTAGGTACGTACGGCGTTTAGAAAAGGAGTGGTTGTATAATAATGTGATAAAAGAATGAAAGGTGTAAGGTGTGTGTTAGTTGGGTATGACGGGAAGTGAGGATGTTGTATGTTGACTGTTTGATAAGTTGAGAGGATATTTGTGTTGCATCAATCGCTGTGTCAATGTCCAATCTCCATTTCAAGCCGCCCTGACAATATTTGAGTGTGACGTCACAAGCCATCGTCGCTTCTTTTTGTGCTTTGGGCAATCGCTTGCGCTTGTTTGCCGTTAATTAAATTTGTTTGCATTTGTCGATTGATTTTATTGCTCTCCATTCTCACTTTATTTCTTTGACAACAAACAGCAGCAAAGCAACACCTAACAACAAACAAACTGCCCATCAAATAAATCCAACAATCCTCGTCTCCATGGTCTCCAACACTCTACGTCGGCAAACCCAAAAAGTCATTTCAAAACACTTTTGTCAACAAAAGATAAACGACTCATCATTCACACATGAAAAACAGCCATTCATTTACTCTTTCATCTTTTCATCCAAATTCACATTCATACTCAAATAATTTTATTATTACCAAGACGACATAACAATCAAACCACTGACGAAGAAATACAAGCAACAAATTATTCACCAAACAATCGCACACTACAATACAACTTACTACAATTAAGTTGTTTTGTAGTGTGCGATTGTTTGGTTAGTGAACAACTGAAGTTGTGTGTTGCAAAGTTACGATGATACATTTTTATTCCAAACAACACAACATTTAACACAAATTCATAGACATGAAATATCCATCCACCAACAACACACAACACACACCATCATGCCACATACATGAGACGATGATGATGAGACAAAGTCAGACTTTTCATATTCCATTTAAAGCCATTGAATAGTTGTACTAAGTTGTACATTGTACTTGTACATGTACTTCGCTGCTTTGTGTTTTGTTCAGAATTGAGTTGAGACTGAGAATGACACGGAGATGCTGGTGCAAGTTCCCTGCGACATCTCTCGGCACAATTACTCAACTTTCTCACAGACACTTTATACCAGAATATCAGGGTTTCCAAAATCTTGTAAATTTGTGTTTATTGAGATGTAAAATTTAGATTTTGGTTGGACAGGAAATGAGTGTAAATATTAATTGTATTTATTGAGAGTGTGGGAAGAGTGTTTTATTTTTTGTTTGGGGGGAGAAGCCCTGTTGGGGAATGAGTCAGCGCTGGTTTAGTTGTAAAGGGAGCGTACGTCACGAGCAGAAATGAGTAAATCATTGACGTCATGTGTTTGTGCATATTTATACTCCAACCTCCCATTCAGATGACTCATTCAACATCACACTTCCTTTTACTCAAATTCAACTCTACAAATCATAAATTTAATTTTACAAGTGTCACAATTCAATTCCAACCTCATTTTTGGCTATAAAACGAATTGTAGGTCGAGTCAACTAAAAACAAAGACAAATTTATTTTAATTTTAATCCAAACGTTGAACGTCGAGTCAACTGAAATCGCAATGAACAGCGGGGTAGGTACAAAATACAAAATACAAAACCAATTCCAACCATTTCTCAACAACTGCACTGAAAACTTTAAAGCAAGTTGAATGATTTTTTAATTTGCAGTATTTACCTACAACAACAGTGACGTCAGTTTTGGGGGAGCCGAGGGGACTCAACTCTTTGATGACTCCAAACACAGTCAAAACCATCGAACAATCCATCCTCGGTATTTAACAATACTTTTTTTTTATTTATTTTTTAAATATTTTCTAAATCTTGTGGACAGGAAATTTATTTTGTTTTTGTTTTGTAGAGTCTTTGGGGGAGGATCCGACTCAGATTCCGACAATTCCTCAAGGGAACTTTGTGCCTCCTTTGCCAACGAACATCACCGTCGTCACCAACACGTGGCAGGGCGGTCAAATATTGTCAGAAGAAGAGCCAGAAGTCAAAGAAACGAAACCGGAAATTGTCAAGAAGCCTACGAAGGTAAAGGCGAAGAAAGGAAGCACCAACGGAGGCAGAAGACCAAAGAATGAAAAGAATTTGTCCCCCGAGGAAGAAGAAAGAAGAAAAGTTCGAAGAGAAAGAAACAAACTCGCAGCAGCCAGATGCAGAAAACGAAGAGTCGACCAAACAAACAGCCTTCTAGAGGTAAATCAATCTTTTAAAAATTTAATTTAATTAAAATTAAAACTATAATTAAAAATAAATAATTTAATGAAAATAAAATTTGTGTATTTTAGGAGTCTGACAAGTTGGAGCAGAAGAAGCGAAGTTTGCAGGAAGAAATAACGGATTTGCAAAGTCAGCGTGAAGAGTTGGAGTTCATTTTGGAGGCGCACACTCCTCACTGCACGCACAACCGGAAGGTGAAGATGGAGACGATGGAAATTCCGATGAAAAGCAAACCGAAGCGACCGACGAGTTTGGTTGTCGTCAACAACAACGTGGCTCCTCCGATGCTCCAAACGCCGATTTCTATTTCCACGCCGTCCAACGGAATTCACTTTTCAGAGTTGGATTGGAGCGAATTACCCCCCACCGGACTCACCCCCATCATCGCCAACCAAATCGTCACCCCCCTCTTCTCCCCCAACACAGACAAAAAAGACAGCAAAATCCTCGCCTTGTAACAAAAATATTCTTCTAGTTCTTCACTCAACACAAGTCTTTAGTTTTTTATTTTCAACCGTCGCCACGAAGCAAAGTCAAACAACTCGTTTTGTATAAAACATTATCCTTTCGTATTTAAATATTTAATAAATAATAATACCCGTAAATTAAATATTATTCAAATGTAGATTCAATCAAATGTGTGTGCTAATTAATAATAAAAATAATTAATAAAAATAATTAAATGCATTTTATGAAAATATTTGGAGGAATGGAAAGAATTGCGACTGAAAATCGGAGGACATTTTGTTTATTGGTTGGAAATGTCTGAATGGAGAATGAAATTTGTTAGAAAAGAGATTGAATGAAAATGAGAGGAAGTTGTTGATTATTCGGTGCGGAGGATGAGGTGGACTCCGGAGTCTGTGAACACCGGCTCAGACATTTCTCCCACCTTCAAACTAAATGCTGCATCTTCGAACGGCTTCTGCATCGCCCCACGTCCGAAAGGTCCCAAGTCTCCTCCTCTTTTCGCCGAAGAACAATCCGAGTATTTCGCTGCTATTTCCCCAAACGAATGACTCCCTCCTGTCAACTTCTCCCGATGACCTTCAAAAACAAAAACAAAAACAAATTTCTTCTTTTTTAACAACCCAAAATCATTTCACTTGCTGAAATTTCTAAATATTGATTTAATTAATTAATTTGAAATATTGTCAAGGAAATGTTGGAAAAAGAAGAATTAAAATACCGAGAAGAATGTCTAGAGCTTCTTCTTTGGTTCTGGAGATTTTGTCTTCCCTCCAAGAACTGGGTCTTCTTGAGTCTCTGTGTTTGACGAGAATGTGACTTGCCTTGATTTGATGTGGACCTGAGGCTGGGACGGGCTCAGCCGCCTTGGTCGGACAGTGCCATTGACTCTCCTTGGTGAATGTATTCAAATAATAAACTTGACCTGCAACAAAAACAAATCACGTGACAAATCTTTCTTTTACAAATCTTTTCTTCTGCAAAACAATTTTGATGTTTGAAGACCAACCTGTTGACCGACTGGTTCTTTTGTCCCATCCTGCCGGCACGAATTCTTCAGAGTCTGACATCCTAACAAATTCAATCCAACTTATTTAAATACAAATCTTCTCACAAACAATTCTTCACACTACCAACACCGAAAGGTTCAAATCTTCAAATCTAGCGCTCAATTGAATTCCGTCTTTGCAACTAAAGTCAACAATTCTTCCAAAGGGCATTCAGAGACAAATCATTCTTCATTTCATTTTAATTTTTTAATACAACAAATACAAATACAAATAAAAATAATCAACTTTATTTATTACTAATCCTTGCCTCGCCAGGAGGGGAGGGGGGAAGATATAAAAGATTTATATCAAAAAATACTCTTCATTTATTCCATACCTAATCGGAGAGCAGGGACGTAGCCAGGGGGAACACTCAGTTCATATGAACGACCCAGAACAAAGTATTCCAAATCTAAAAAAGAGTAGCGTAGTTTAGTGGTGTGCCAAAAATGTTTACGTCATACGAAATCTAAAGAAATCCTCATTTTATCTAGTGTAAAGTTCAAAAATTGGAGGGGGCTTTAGCTTCATAAGCCCCCTAAATACGCCCAGTTTGCCATAGCTTTGCGGGTGGCTACAGCCTTGATGAAAAGTGAACTTTTACATGGAAATACCAAAAATAGCTTCCTATCAGTGCCGGCTTTACGTTTTGCGAGGCCCTGTGCAACAATTTTTAATATACCTTTAGCAAACCTTCATGTTACAAACAAGGCCGTATCCAGGATTTGGTTTCGAGGGCACCTATGTAAAATGTTAATATAAATAGCAAATTTCGCGCAAAGCGCGAAAAATTTTAGCTAGTTTGAGCCAAAATCAGTCTAAAAAGTATCAAATTCGCGCATAGCGCTAAAAATTTCACGATTTAGGGCACTTTCGTGCTCAAACGCGAGGCCCCTCAAGCGCGAGGCCCTGTGCGGTCGCACCGTCTGCACATGCCTAAAACCGGTCCTGCTTCCTATTATTAGAAAAAATGTTCGAAATCCTCTTTAGGAAATGTTTTGTAATTAGGTGAAGGTGCATATCATTATCATCAAGTATTCTTTGATTAACAATACAGTGAGCGCCACGTAAGCCGTGACATAGGGCTTATAACATGGCTATCATTTAATCCTCCCATACGAATATGAATCTTCCATAGAAAATATGAAATCTCACACATTATTTATACACATTAATTCATACACTGATATATGAAAAAAAAGTTATGACTTCTGCCTTAGGTCAGTAAATATGGAAATGGGATTACAAACACGCATACACGTATTAAGTATACACAAATCAATCAATTCATCAGTGGGCTGGCTAAAATCGAAATATTAGGGAGAAATGTACATATGATTTGTGCTTTGTGCTAAAAATTTGAGCCAAAGTCAAATTAAAATGCATAAATTCTCGCTCAGCGGGAAAATGTTTCTGACTTTTTGCAAACAAATTTTGCAAAAAAAATTTTTCTAAAAAAATCTGAATCTACTTTGCTTGTCATTATTTTCTGGTTTTTGCTCCAGGGCGGTACTGGGTCAAGCTAAGCCACTGATTACATCAAAATATTGTGGTACCAAAATGAAATACTGTGGTACCCAAGGTTGGTACCCAAGATTTCATATTTTTAATGCAGTTTTACAATTAATTCTTATAACATTAGTAGGTTACGTTCATACACAGGGTAGGTATTTAGGAATAACAGGAAAAATGGCTTGTTGTCATTGAGACAATTTGATTTTGAATTTTGAATAGTTTACCTATTCGTGTTAAAAACCCTATGTGACGGGTTAGGAGGCGTTCATTGTATTTGAGTTGTAAATCAATGGCGTCCCTCAATTGCCAGAGTCTATAGGGGCGCCTTCATCCGGGACCGGCGTCAAAAAATGCCAGTGACAACAACTGATAAGTTAACAGCACGACTCACAATCAGTACAAACAGAAACAAAGCATGTATCCATAGTAACAAAAATGTTCACGGTCGTAGAAAGGTTTAAATTAATTTTTGAAATAATTATTTAAAGTCATGTCATAGATTAAAAAGGCTGTAATTTTTATGGTTAGATCATAGGTCAAGAAACTTGGTGCATTGCGTAAAACCGAGTCTGAGCTAAAGTTTTAAAGTTTGCATCGCTCATTGTTAAGTGTGCGCTAACCTTCTAAAAGCATTTCTTGACATTTTTTATTTATTTTTGCATTCTAAAAATGAATTTGTGTTTCGCTGTGCTTGAATGAAGGAGTGCAGCAATTAAATTTGTTAGACAGAGATAATTGAGTTGCTGTTAGCGACCAAGTATTTAGTAATAAGAGTATTTTATAATTAGGATTATATTAGTGATAAGTTTAGATTAAGAGCGAGGCAAAGCGTGTAGTGTGTAGTAAGTAGGACGTGCGTTGGGGTGTGGTGAGAAGAGCGTAAAGTGTCAACCACTGACACCTTAACGTCTTGGAGTGTGAAGAAATAAAAGTCAAAGTCACCAGAGTTGAAATATGAAGCGTCTATAAAAAGCCAAAAGTCCACTCAGCTCCACGCAGTCCTCCTCCTCCGTCCCAACAAAACAAAATGCAGCTACAATTCTTTTGCCTCGTGAGATTCCTTTTTTCTTTTTTCTAAATTTTACTTTTCATTTTAAATTTATTTCAATTTGAAATTTATTTCTTGCAGCTTTTGGTTGGAGTCATTTTGGTGGTGGTTGTGTCTCCCTCCACAAGTCAATACAACAACCTCCAAGTCACAGTCCCCAACGGATTCTACCCGGCTCCTCCTCCTGGACAATTCCAGTACCTCTACACCCCACCCAACTCCAACTCCATCATCAACAACAATAACAACAACGGCTTTGGGCCTGTTGCAACGACGAGAAGCACTCCACTGCGGAGGAACAACAAAGACAAGAATGAAGTTGTGGTTCGTCTGGACAACCAAAAGCCACGGAAGAAGACGAAGAAGGTGAACAAGACGAGTGTGTCGGAGGGGGTGGAGGGGGGAAGGAGGGAGGGGGTGAAATATTCCTACATCCCCATTGAACTCCTCAGCGCTCTTCTGAACAACCAAGTGAGCGAGAGACCGGTGGAGCCCGTGCCCATCGTCCCCGCCTCAAACAACGACCTCGATGTTCAGTTGGGGTCCGGAGTCTTCATCCGAGTTCCTCTCAGATTCAGAAACACGTCCCGTCAACAAAATCCCTCCCTCCAACAACAAACCCCCAACAACGACATCGAAGAACAAGACCAAGACGAACAAGTCGAGGTAAAACAAACACTCCTACACTCATATTCAAAAATACATTTTCTCTCTTAAAGTTCTAAAGTAAATGCAATTGTAGCCTGGGAGATGAAATTAATCAATTAATAATTTTGAAAATGAATGTAGCACACTTGAATGATTTTGTTTGAGGTTGGTACTTGGTAGTGATAGTAACAAGAAGAATAATTAAAAAGACTAAAAAGTGATTGAATGTGTAGGCTGTGTTTGAGGACGAGGTGATTCCGATGTCTATGTTTGAGGAAATGTTGGAGGTGGACATGAGACGTCGCTTCAACACCACCAACCCCGTCTTCAACTCCCCCGAAGGTGCCCGAGTGACTTTGAACAACCTCCTCCGTCTCTTTGCACCTCCTGCCAGTCTCCTCAGAAGGGCCGGAAATCAACTGAACACCAACGAGAACCTGTTCATGCGACTGTTGAAAGAAAGATACCAACTCAGCAACGCCAACAACATCTTCAACAGAAATCTCAACAGGGAACAAAACAAAAACTAAACTTTAATAAATTATAATCAATTCTCCTTAAATCCAAAAATAAACACAAACGTCTTTTAAACGAAACTTTTTTATTTAGCGACAGAAACAATTCATTCGTCATTCATTTGTCAGCATTTCATTGGTCAATTTTTAACAATATTTTCTTTATTTGGGTTTGAGTCACGTGGTGCTTATATCTTATGTTCATTCTCACTTACATTTTCATAAAACGACGTCAACGCCGAGTTTTATTTTTTACAATATTTTTACTTACTAATTGCTACAGCAACAAGAACAACTTTTTTGTTTTGCACCTTGACAACCTTGACATTTGTTTCACAGAACTCTAATCGAAGGCATTGTTTTTTGTTTTGTTGTGCAAAGGCTACGCTACGAGTTAAATGAAACTTAAATTCAGTTGTCATGTCAGTGACACATAAAAGACAAAAGAATCACAATCTAACAAATAACAAACACGCAACCTAACAAACAACAACAATAATTATCTCAAAATCACTTCACAGTTCACACACGCAACGTCACGCATCAAAAGAAATCTTTATTTCGCTTTCTGTTGCCATCACGACATCTCCTTCATCCTTATCTTCCCTTCCATCCGCCACGCCACAACCACAAACCACAAATCAACATTCATTCACAAAACATAAAACATTTGCAACAAAAACTGTCAATTGCCAATTGGAAATATTCCTTACTCCTTAACCCCTCACCGCCCTCACGTCTTTTTCCCATTTGCAACTTTTACATTCAGAGACAAAAAAGAAAGATATTAGAAGCATTGAGTTTTGATTTGGGATTTTTGGGGATTTAGTTGAGAAGTGACTGAGAAGAAAAAGTGAGTGAGGTTTTGGGATTTGTTTTGGGATTGAAAGTGGATTTGCACTTTGAATTACAGTTGGTGTCAGTATGAAATGTTTGAAAGAGTTGAGTTTAGGTGCGCATGCGCAGGGGATATGCTATGTAGATTTGAATTGAACTGAGCGAGTGATTTTATTCCTCGAGACAGACAGTGCGGACAATGACCTCCGTGACGCAGTAGGGGTCACAGTTGGAGGAAGGTCTTCGGTCCTCCAAGTAGCCTTTTCTTTCTTCTGCCACTGAGCGGGGAATGCGAATGCTGCAGCCTCTGTTGGCCACTCCAGCCGAAAAGTCGTGAATGGAAGAAGTTTCGTGATGTCCCGTGAGACGTCTCTCGTTGTCCTTTCCTTCCTTCGGGTCGTAGGCCTTGATGTGACGAAGGTGGTGACGGGACAAACGGTCAATCGCCTTCTCGATGTCCAAAATACCGTTCTCTTCCCTCATCGCCTAAAATTCATTTTTCCATTTTATTTTTATTTCTAATTATTAATTATTAATTGTACATGACCCTATGTCCATACCTTATGGTCTACAGTCTACATACGTTGATCAACACATTACCTTTCTATATTAAAATACTGTATGAGCAAATCATTTGGAAACTATTAGCTAATTTTTATATTAAAATCTTAATATATAAAAATAATACATTGGTAATTACAAGGTATATTGAACAGAATTCTACAGAG
The DNA here is from genome assembly GCA_034694085.1 of Pogonognathellus longicornis. Taxonomy (NCBI): domain Eukaryota; kingdom Metazoa; phylum Arthropoda; class Collembola; order Entomobryomorpha; family Tomoceridae; genus Pogonognathellus; species Pogonognathellus longicornis. The sequence goes on along the minus strand of JAQFYB010002019.1, from coordinate 3,423 downwards.
TCTGTAGAGTAATACTCAGAATTTAAATTTTTTAAATCCGATTTTTTGAGCATGACCGTATTAGCTTGTTCCCTAGGTTCCATAGGTTTTATTTACCTTGGGTAATTAAACAAGGAAAATATTCACAACTAAAACTTATGAGCGTAAACGCCTCCTATGTATTTTGCTTGTTCAATTAGACAGATGCAGGTAGAATAGTAGCTGTTGCCTGTAGCAACGAAAAATAATTCTGCTAAATAAAAATATCAATACTTGATCCATAACCAATAGACAGTTTTCAAATATGACATGTTATTTCACATGTATGGATTATGGATAAACTTATTTAAAACATTTCATTCAGGACATTTGAGGGTTTACATGCATTTGCATGCTCATTAAACTTGTCAAAAATCAATAAACTTTAGATGGATTTGTTTCCAAATCATTTGCTGTTACGGTATATTAATAAACGACTTGAGTTGAAGGATGGAGTGCGGGCCAAAAATGGAACGATGAAATGAAAAGAGGTGAGAGAAATTTTGTTATAATTATTTGAGGCTGACCTTTGTGGAGAAATTTGTGTGGCATCCAGCTCCATTCCAATCTCCAGGGATGGGTTTAGGGTCGAGACTGACGACGACTCCAAAGTCTTCTGCAGTTCTGTGCAGAAGATAGCGGGAGATCCAGAGTTCGTCTCCCATGTTGATTCCTTCACTTGGTCCCACTTGATATTCCCATTGTGCCGGCATCACCTAACAAATCCTTTTTATATTAACATTCATCTTCTAATTCTAATTTCTATTTTCTAATTTCTATTTTCTAATTTCTATTTTCTAATTTCTATTTTCTAATTTCTATTTTCTAATTTCTATTTTCTATTTTGAAACCTCAGCGTTTGTTCCGCAGATGTTGATTCCTGCGTAGAGACTTGCCCTGTAGTGCGCCTCCACCACGTCCCGTCCGAACACTTTGTTTGCCCCCACCCCGCAGTAGTAGGGACCCTGTGGCCCTGGAAATCCATTCTTTGGCCATCCGAAGGGATGCAAGTCCTGGTCCAGCAAAGAATATTCTTGTTCCAAGCCAAACCAAGGGTGCTGGTCCTTCGCCTTCGTCATCGCCTCCAAACAACTCCAACGATGATTCGAATCTATAAGTTCAATTCTTCCTTTACTTTCTTTGCACAAATTTGTCTTTTATTAAATTTTCTTTTCTTTTCATAAAATATAAATTGAAATTTATATTAAAATGATATTAGACAAAAGGAACAAAGAGTTGACATTTAGGTTGGTCTGTCACCAACAAATCTGGAGTTAATTTTGTAAAATGTAAATTTGCCTGTTGGTTTTTTGTTGTGTTTGTAAGTGTCGCAGAGAACGAGTCTGTTGTTTCCGAGGAGGAAAGGGTCCTTGTAAATAGCGACGGGGTAAAGATAAACATCCGAGTTGGAGCCCTCAGCTTGGTACGTGGAACTTCCGTCGTAATTCCAAATGGGCAATTCTAAATTTGTGTTGGCAGAAATGAAATGTTTGTAGAAATAGAAAATAGAAATTTGGAAAGAGATTTGATTATATTTGTAATTGAACCTTCGGGTTTTTTGGGGATGATGTTCATGGTCCTTGTTTTACTGCGGACGTATTCCCCCGTTCCATCGATCCAAACGTACGTGCATTGAGACACGTTTTCCTCCAGGGGCAAACGCAGGTAGCGGTCCAAAACCGTTTTGTTGGTTGAAATGTTGGGTAGACTCATTTCTGTCAAAAAGTTGCAAATTGGGAAAGATGAGAATTCACTTGAGACTTGTTGAGTCTTTGAGAGAGCGAGCTGTGAGTTGTGTGCGTCTGGGACGTTGCGGCTGCAATGGAACCAACTCACCCAAGAGCAACAAGACTTGTTTGCAAAAAGATAAAAGCACCATTTTCCTCCCAACCCACAAAACTCCCCTCCCAAGTCCCAACCCAACTCTTCTCCAGCACTTTTTCCTCTCTACGCAACAACCAACATTTTTGCTGGAATAACTCTGGGCTCTGCCAATTAAAATTAATGAGCAAATAAAATATTTCTAAATCCACTCACTTTAATTTACAAATTTCTCGCTTGACTACTGCCACAGTCATATTCCATTTCATACACATTCATTCAAGCAGACAACTATCAAAAATTTATTTATTTTTCATCCAACCACAAACAGCAGCCTTTTTGCAATTAATCTTTGAATATTTAATTACAATTAAAATAAAAAAGTAATTGAATTATAATTTAATCTTGCTAATCCTAATTGGTTATTGTCATTAATATTAAAATTAATTATTTTTATTATTTATACTTCCTTTGACCATCATCGTCATGGCAATAAGATAATAGGATGCAGAATGCAGACACGTGGCGTACTTGAATTAATTTTCTTTTCTATTGACTACTTGCAATTAACAACGGCTCTGTATTTATTATTTATCATTCATTTACAATCATTGCCTTCTAAGTCAAATACCCAACAGGATTCAGTCGAAACTTTTAATTTTAAGAAATAAATTAACAGGTTGCCAGGGGCGTATCCAGATCACACATGGGGGCAGCTTGAGCAAATCTTTGTTATGAAAAATGCTAGCAAATTTGTAGCCAAATTGAGTATGAAATTATAAATCAATAAAAAAATGACTGAAAGGATTTGTTGAAAGGATAAAGACTGGGTGGAATATTAGGAGAGGATGAATAGAAATAGAAGAAGATTAGAAGAATGCACTTTAGAAGTAGAAGAGTGTCGGTTGTGAGGATATTTCTATTTTTTGGTTTGGCTGAGTAAATGAGTAAGGTCATCAAATTATTACAAGGTCATGATGACCTTTACAAAGTTGCAATTGGAGTCCCTCCTCTCCCACAACCAACACTCGACTCACAACACAGCACACAATAAATATTCACAATACACTCCGTCCTTCATTTTATTCCAACACAACTTCTACTCACACACATCAAAAACCATCTCTTCATTCACAAACAAAAACCATTAGTCATTTCTTACTATTTCCCTACAATTAGAAATTTCGTCGTCTCCTTCCTTTTTACATTTTCAAGCATTAAATCCATAGGAGCGACATTTATTGACAAAATGTTTGCTAGGATGACATTCGATTGTGAATATAAATAAATAAAGTAATATAATAAATAATAATGTAATAAAGACGTAACCATAGATACTGTTGTTGTTGATAATAACTAATGAGTATTTAATTAATGTATAATGAACTTTAATTGGGGCTTAATGAGAATGAGGAATGAGGGCGTGTTGTTGCAAGGATACTTCACACATTGATTTTGCGCGCAATTTTAAATAGGGGTCCATCCACTGCCATTGACAACACGAGCTCTACACGGTAGCGCAACTCAGAAAAATAAATACAATTAAAGAATCCCTTCATCCAGCTTCATCCAGCTTCAACTGAT
>JAQFYB010002018.1:0-27605 GCA_034694085.1 Pogonognathellus longicornis | reverse complement strand
CTTGTCTGCTATAGCAGTGTAGTAGAGTAATTAAATTTATGATTGAACCCACGAATTCAAACTCCAGCCCGGGAAAAGTACCAACTGAAACACATCGCCTTAAGAACAAAGAAATGGTGTTTACAGAACCCTCGTCGTGCTGGACGAATGCAAGTAACGTATGTGAACTAAGACATAATTTGTGAAACAACACGCTCACAACGACAAGCGTCTAGAATGAGCACAACCCCATTCTGAACGGCTAAATTCTGATATGTAACGCTCATCATTCCATTGTCCATATCAGTTCTGACAATTTCTTTGTTCTTATTTCACAAACGTCCTTGTTTAAAAACGTTGCTTCACAGTATTTAGTATTGCTAATAATGAAAAATTAGGGAATCTAAATTAAGTAGATAGTAATGCAATAAATACTACCTAAATCTTATTGTGAAATAAAAAATATTAAAATCGATCTGTTAAAACCATAACAAAAGGTTAATAATATATTACGCTCAAGTCATTAGCAAAATTCAATTCTCAAGAAAAATGTTCTTGAAAATATGCTTAAGTACCTAAATTAAAAAAATCAATTTCTGCAACATAATTGTTATTTATAAAATAAAGCTTAAAAACAAATATCCATCAATAAATTCAACTTCAATTTTTATAAATAAATCGATTTAAGTATAATTTACTTAAATTGTCCTTGTTTAAATAAATAAAAATTATAAAAACTATGATTACGACGCATTCAAAAAGGCTTAGAAACTTTAAAGTATTGAGTCATTCCCACGACCACACATCCTTAATTAATTAATATACAACAGTGGCAGATCTATATATAGGATTTTTCGCAAGGGGATTTTTCGTTCACACCAGTAATCAGATCGAATAATTTTTTAATTTCTTATTGCAAGGTCATACACAGATAAGGTTAAACTCGCACGTAGCGCAAAAAATGCGGATCAAAACCAACATAATAGGTAAATTCAACAACAGCACGAATTTTTTCTTTATTTTGCAGTTTTATGGCAAAGTAACCTATTTTTGAGATTTATGCTTTCTTATTTAGTGTAAATCCAGAGGCGGGTTGGGATCTAAAGTCCTGTGCTAGAGCCGATATAAACAACTCTCCTGAAAATATTTTCTTGAGAAACAAAACTCATATCTTATTATAGCAAAAAATAATGATAAAATTAATTAATATTCCTACCTATGCGAAACGATATTTGTATTTCATGCAAGCAATTGATTCCTCTGCTTCAGGTATTTTCCTCGCCTTATTGGTTAGGGATTCTGAAAATCTAAAACTTGTTTAAGTTTCCCATGTATATGCATAATACTTTATGTAGCGTACCTAGACCTACCTTTATCAGGCAAGTAGCCAGGGGGTACACGTGCACCCCCCAGAATAGATTATTGTTGTCATAAAAAGACAAAAAATTGACAAAATTTTGTGTTAATTTTATCAATTTTGTTGTGGTTTTGACATAAATTGACCCCATTATTTCTGCATCCACGTGATTATAGACTTATTTTATTTGTATTCCATATTGAGATTTTGCGATACCCCAGAAATATAATTGTGATGACCTATCACAGTAGTGATATTAAAGTTATGTTATGCTTTAAACATAACATTACTTTAATATCATTACTATCATGTTAATTAAAATTAATATGAGTGTTTGTTAGCTCAATAAAGTGAATCGAGTTTGGAGTGATTAATTTACTGTGTTATTTTATGTTATGCATGAGCTTTTATAGACTTGCAGTTGCAGTTACAATACTCATACATGTTTTACAACTTGCAACATCCGTTAGAATACATTCAAGAATACCTACTTGTATGTTGTATAATATCTAAGATGATTGGCATGTTTTATTTATAGAAACTAGCCGTGCACCCCACTTACCACTAATCCTAGGTACGTGCCTTACTTCTAATTACAGGTATATGGTAGATAACAATTAATAAAAATGTAATATGTAATATCTATCTAGAATTCATATCATAATCCAAGATACATTGTATTGTAATTTTTTGTCATTTTCAAAAAAATTATTACTCGTGCAGGCCTTCATTTATTCGTTCATGATTATTAACAATATTACATCATACCAGTAGTATTATTGTTATTTTGCTACCATTTTTCATTTAGCTTTTGTCGAGCAGGCACAAACGATTGAAGAGTCCTAAACATCTTTATGGTTATGGTAGAAAAATATCTGTTGTTTTATTAAAATTGAATGGACAATTTATCTTTGTGATACAATACCTATCATAAATGACTATAATTAAGAGAACTCGCAGTTTATTCGGGCTATTTTTACCTGTGTTGTTCAATTACCTTCTTCCCAGTATGACGAGTCTCATGGCAAGCTTGGAACAAGCATCGTATTCTCTGGAAGTCAAGAATTCTCAAGAACTGGAAAAAGACACATTTGATTTCATCATCAGTAAGTATACAGAACTTGCCAATTCAAGTTTTAAAATTAGGTTTTTAATTTTACACATTTTTACAATTTATTGCACTAATTACATTTTGTACAAATATATATGAATTATGAGTTTGTGAATTATTTTAGAATAAAATCAACCCCAGGATTTCTAAAAATGGGTCTCTTTTTTCTTACTTTTTCATCTGTTTCAGTTGGGGGAGGATCAGCTGGCTCAGTTTTAACTAACAGACTTTCAAAGCATTTTTCGGTTTTATTACTTGAACGAGGTGGTGAACCGAATCCATTCACAGCTATTCCACTGAATACAAATTCTTTGAGTGGGAACCCGGATGTGGACTACGCTTCCAAAACTGTGCCCCAGACAGGTGCATGTTTAGGAAATAACAATAGGGTAGGTACAATAAATAATATATTTAATCATTCAACATTCAACGGATATGTTTGATGTTCAATTTCAATAAGGCCCTCATTTACTACGACCACATTTACTACGAAAAGTACGATTGCAGTTTTAGACCTCACGAGGTCTTATTTGTAAATACCCCACTATAATTTATTCAAACTTTTTAGCAAAAAAACTATACATTCTCATGTATTACTTTTCCTTGTTTTCGTCTGTAAACTGTAATGATAAAATATTATATTCTAGTCATGTTCTTGGAGCAGAGGAAAAGGGCTCGGAGGTAGTTCTAACATAAATTGGCTAATTTATTTTCGTGGCCACCCTTCAGACTATGATGCGTGGGCCAACATAACTGGCGATGAACGGTGGAGCTACAAACGAGTTTTTCCATTTTTCCTTAAGTCGGAACAGTATTGCGTTGAATGTGAAAAATATCAGAATGACCCAACATTTAATCGTAGGTCTATATCATTATTAGCTATATCCATGTTTTTTTCTGATTGCTGATTCAATTAATTCAATTCAATGCAGCTTTATTCCATAACACAAATGGATTTCTTGGAATTCAGAAGAGTACATCGCAACATTTGGCGGAAGAATTTATGGAAGCTTCTGAATGGGATGGAGTTAAAAGAACTGATTTAAATGCACCGTATACAGTAGGTACCTGATTCAATACTTTTAATTTTCAGCAGCTATAAACAAGAAAGTAATAAATTTTAATGTTAATACGTACTACCACTACCCGTGAATATCTTTCAAGGTTGTGCTCCTATCGTTTACACTATGAAGTACGGGAGAAGATGTAGCACCAAGATCGCTTTTATTGATCCAATAAAAAAGAGATCAAATCTAACTATTAGAAAGTACGCCAGAGCTTACAAGGTGACACCATTACAAAAGTTTCAAAAACTTTAAAATGATTTATTAGCGTCTGTCAACCATTTTATCAATTGTAAATTATTTTAGACGATTTTTACTTTGTAGTTACTTTTTCGAAATGGCTCACACCCACATGAGGCATATGGAGTTCAATATGAACACGTTGGTGTTTCAAAAGTAGCATTTGCGTCTAAAGAAATAATTGTTTCTGTCGGAGCAATTGAAACACCGAAACTTCTCATGCTGTCGGGTATAGGCCCCAAGGACGAATTAAAATCTCTGGGTGTGAGTGATATTTATTATTGATGAATGATGACTATTGATTTGACTTATTGATGACTGCGATGCATACAATGTGTATTACTATTTTATTAAGTATCATTTTCAATTAGATTCCGGTACTTTTGGATCTTCCGGTGGGAAAAAACTTGCAAGATCATCTCGGGACATTTGTCGGTCCATTTTTAATCCAAGACGGGAAATCTTTACTGGTTGAACGCGATGTAACGTTTTCAAGTGTTTTAGAGTATGTAGTAAAGGGTACTGGACATTTGACACAAACAGGATTTTCCACGTCTTCCTTTTGGGTGTCTTCCTTAGCGAAGGAAAATGGAGAACCCCATTGGCCTGATGTTCAGTATCTGTTTTCTGGTCTTGGAATATCAGTACTCTCAACTACACTTTTGAACCAGGCTCTCAACATACGATCTGACTTAACCAGTGCATTTTATGATCCTGTGATGGGAAAAGATGCACTACACATCGTAGTGTTCAATGTGAGACCAAAAAGTAGAGGGGAAGTTAGACTGATATCCAAAGACTACAATGACGATCCTATCATGGATCCAAAATATTTCATGGATGAGAAACAAAGGGATATGGAAGTTACACTTGAAGGTTCATACAATTATTATTATTTCTATCTGGATTTTATTACATTAAATAATAGTTTCGTGTAGTACTTTGACACACCTGCTGCTTCATTAATTTCTTGGCTGAAATTGCACAACAAAATATCAAAAACAACAATTATTTTAAAAATAGGTTTTTACATTATTATCATTTTTTGTTACGTAGCACATAATTTTTCAAGAAAATAATTTTCGTTATGTTGTAAACGTTGCAGGAATAAAGCGGGCTGTGCACATCGCTGAAAATGCCCCAAGTTTGAAAGACCTGGGTTCTAAGTTATCCTCCGTGCCATTTCCATCATGTGTCAATAATATTGCGTTCAGAAGTGACGAATATTGGAAATGCGTTGCTCGCCAATTTTCCTTTTCAGTTTACCACTTTAGTGGAACAGCCGCAATGGGAAGGGAAGACTCTCCTCATGCAGTGGTTGATTCTGAGTTACGTGTGATTGGTGTGAAACGACTTCGTATAATTGATGCAAGTATTTTCCCACTTGTTCCTTCAGTCAATACAAATGGGCCTACTATCATGGTAGCCGAAAGAGGAGCACAATTGATTCTCGATAAGTTTTTAAACTTGTCTTAAAATATACTAGCTTGATTTTTAACATGTATGCGATACTAGCCTGAAAAATTATTTTATCTAAATGATGCTGTAAACAAATTAAACCATGAATAAAAAAGCCGCCCCTCTTGGACAGTGGACAAATCGTCCTCACCCCCCCCCCCAGATGACGGATGAAAGCTTCGACGCTGACACTGTCCTCTGAGTTTGAGATGGAAAAATTAAATACACTAACTAAGATGCATGCTTACTTACAAATAAACTGTTTAAAGTCTTTTAAGTCACATTTATTTTAGAATAACAATTTATTTTATTAATGCTCAACTGGAGAGATCAGGTCAGTACAACTTGTAATAACTATAAAACTATAATAATTAATATTTTATTACAATCAAAGTCGTAAAGTCAAATTATTAACGTCAAAAGATTAAACTACTACTAATTGCGTATGTATTAAACAAGTAGATAAACGAAAATAATATAACTCCACGCAACTCTATATTTACAATACATGTTTAAAACATAAATGTTTTTATATAATATGTTGTTGTTATATTTTATAATATATTCCATCCCACAATTCTTATAACGGGCTTATTTGATTTACTTGTATTCGCCTATAATTTAATTCTCATGAAATACAATAAACTTAAATTAACTTAACTTAGAAATCAATTCAATGGTGGTTGTAACTTTACTAATTACAGAAATTAGTCATCAACCTGTTGATTGATAAACAATTGCAACAACTAAGAATATTGCAACTTTACTAATTAGAGAAATTAGTCATCAACTTGTTGATTGATAAACAATTATATAGAGAAATTAGTCATCAACTTGTTGATTGATAAACAATTGCATACAAAAATTAGTCATCAACTTATTGATTGATAAACAATTGTATAGAGAAATTAGTCATCAACTTGTTGATTGATAAACAATTGTATAGAGAAATTAGTCATCAACTTGCTGATTGATAAACAATTGCATATAGAAATTAGTCATCAACCTGTTGATTGATAAACAATTGCAACAACTAAGAATAACTAATCTTAAGAATAGCTACTCTCATCCATCAAATCCTTCAAGATCTCTAGCAATGAAGCTTACAAAAAATGTAGCAAATATGCGAGACGGTCACTAGCTCTCCCACCAAGAGCAAGTCCAGTTAAGTAGGCTAACTTATGGGCGTATTGACACGGTGCTGGTACGGCCACGGTTCCACTCCAGTTGAAATATAAGTGACACAGTTTGAAGCTCATGATTTGTAATTTGTCTGCAGGAAGCCCGCTGCTGTCAAAGATAGCATTATATGAAGTTGGACTTACGGTACCCTGCCGCACCGACTGTGCAACGATAAAGAAGTCATATCTAAAAAGTGTTAAATCCAAAATATATATTTAGTTGTGTTCAGCATACATTAATACATGTCTTTAAAGCACGTACCTAGTATGTAACTAAAGTAAATTATTAAAGATTTGAATAGTATGAATAGTAAGACATTTACCTCTCAGGGAGAGTTACAACACTATCAACCACAGTGCCAGGTGGTGGATTCTCATAAGTGCGCTGTGTGTCTAAGAAAAGTCGAGTGTTGATTCTTTTATTAACAACCACGTAAGTTAGCTTTGGCTTTTCCATGTCAGCATATGCATGACTGATCGCCGCCTGTGAAAAACAACCAATTTAGATTTTCAACATTTAGCAATAAATAATTTTATTGAACAATAATTTTTTTTTATTATTCTGTTAACCAAGTATATAATATACATAGATGAGAGAAAACCTATCCTAAAAAATTTAAATTGACAAGATGTAATTGATTCAAACTTCAAACAAAATCGTGTATCTTGCCTTGATTTGTTCCAGTTCGCTTGTGCAAACATAATTTAGCTGGCCTTCACCAACTCCGTCTCGGTAGAGCATTATTCTTGCAGGTAGCATGTTGTTGACCTTTTTGTAGGCCGTCAGACATTCTAAAGGACATTAATTACAGATTATTGAAATAATGGCTCAAAACGACAAAAATATGAATACACCTACTATTTTCTTCGTCCACGTAAGAAATCAAGAACAACTTACTTAAAAAGTCCAAACCCATGTTCTGGGCCATTTCATCCTGGGTCGAAAAAAATGATACGGTGCTAAAATATCTAGCCAGGGATTGGGACATTGAAGCCACCATTGCTCCGACGCTTTTATCTTTTCGGCCAGCACAGTGATACACATCAAATCCGATGACCATTAAATTCTGCAAAAAAGGTTTGTCATGTGTTATTTATTGGTGAAAGGTAATAATAGCAAAATTAAAGGCAATAGTTTTATCTGTAAATTCCAGTAAAGTAATTAAAATATTGTACCCTTAAAGGATTTGGGACCGACCAGGGTTCTCCCCCTTGTTTTGCGCACATTTGAATAACAACTTTTGTCGCAATGGACATAAGACCTTTATTATTCACATTTTTAGACAAAAAACATTGGGACGGCACTGAAAAGAATTGAATCTTTTAATATCACCCAAATAAATGACAAAAGCAGAAGAATTTGGTAAATCAGTGATTGTATTAGTGTATTACCTCCGTAATCAATGCTGACACGTTTTTTAATAGCCGCATATGTTTCAATCCTTGGGTTCGGTAATATAAAGAACATCATTTGAACTTTTTCTCTGTGTTGCGTTAAAAGGTTGTCGATTGTTTCGATATAATTTTGCTGCCTGTCCCCTTGCATTTTAAACCTGCAAAACATAACATCAATAGCGTAACAATTAAAAAATGCATATAAACACAAAAGGCGGTATTAATCTGTTATTATTAAATATTTATTACACTCGTGGGTCGCTTATGTTATAATTAAGAGGTCTGGAAACTTTTTTCATGGTAGAAATAAGGTTATCAACTCCTCTGTCCATACGTTGGGGAACCACCAGCGCCCAATCCGTGAGACTTGGGGTAGAGAACATCTGCATGGCTAAAAAATTAAACACACTCTTTTGAATTTGTTGCACTTACAAAGTTACAATTAGTTAGCAAAAATACATCTTGCTATAATACCTTGAAGAAAACAAAAATAAAATCCTAAACATTTGAAATGCATAAACTTGGATTCTCTCAATTCATTGAATATATTTACCATAATTAACGAATAAAACAAAGATGAAATAATGTTTGCAGAAATGCAAGAGTATTGCAGAGGTGGCAAAATCTAGGTTATCAACGAGCCAAGTTTGCTCGATTCTGCGCATTTGAAATTATGAAATCCTAAGGCTCCTATATTTTTCATTTTTTAAAAAAAGAAAGTACATTATTGTAGAGAAAAGTCACTATACACAAGAATCTATCATCATAACGTTCAAAGTTTCTAACTGAAAGCTATTTGATTTATTAGTTCTTTTTGGCCGCCATTTTGTATAACAAGATGCCTTTCCAAAACATCCACAAAAAACCAAACTACAACTTTTTCCAACTACAACCAAGTCCAACTTTTAAAAACACTTTTCCTATTATGTCACGTGAGCCCATTTCGCGCCGACAACTTTCGAGGCAAGCCTGAAAAACTCTTTTCGTTGACACCTCCACCAAAATCTAATTTAATTAAACTGAATATAAAATAAAATATAAAAATTAATTATGGGATATTGTAAATGCTGTAAAAAACAAAATATCAAACTTACATCTGAAGGCGATCGACCAATCTGCCTTAAAACTTTGCTGCCTGTCAGAGCCAAATCGTAGCTCCTCACTAGGAAGCACTCTACCAGGCACTTGTGTTAAGTCAGGTAAGTATCTAATGCCCCAATTGGCCATATCCGTAACGATCTGCATATTGAAAAATCATATGTATAATGTGTGCGTATTTAAATATCTGTTATAAAATGTAAACATGAGAACATGACACTATTGCACATATAAAGGTAGACACTTTTGAATTATATAAAGATAGCTGTATTCTATAAGCAATTAGGGATCATGATGCCTATAACACGTAACCATAATTTTGTGAATTTTGGACCCCCTTCATGCTACCATGCGTGGCACACTTAGTGGATAATATTGTGTCATAAGCCCAACATGGGGAATTTTTATTATTATATATCTGCTGTCCAAGGGACTGTATCGAATAAGGAGATATTAGTAGGGTATGCTGGCCCTACTACGTCTTGCGGGACAGCTAGGTCAATCCCTGGACTATCGAATACGGGAGGTCCCTGCCTGGTCTTTCGGACCAGGCAGGTCCCTATTCCTTTGCATATCCCTGGTACTTCTCTGGCCCTACGGGCGAGGAGGGATGGCCACCCTGGCCCTTCGGGCCAGGATGGCCATCCCTGTTACGTATGCCGAGGTTCTCACGGATGTACGGTATCAATAAACATTTCAACTATTATTTATTACTTACAGCTTGGGTACTGCGAATTCTGTCCATGAAACGCTTCAAAGTGTTGACTCGTCGATCAGGAACCATATGCAAGTGTACCCCCATATCTTTCATCAAATTGAAATTAGCTCGTTGATCTTCATCCAATCCAGTTATGAAGCACAGCTCTGGGATCAACAGAACTGTCTGTTCTGGTTGATTACGCAGCTTTTGACGGGGTTTCGAAACTAATAATGGTTGTCCGGCACTCTGGATAGCAATTCCATACTTTTGTTGATAATAGTCCCGATATGTAATCTGTTTCTCTTCGCCCTCACGGGTTCGAGTTGGGAAGCTTCCGGCGGCATTCGTTTCCCAATTAATACCGTCAATTTTATACGTTTTGCTATTATATCTCGTCATTACGATCTTCCCCACTAACATTTCTGCAACTTTTTCTCGCATTTGGTGCATTTCTGGGGTACTTCGTCTGATCTCTGCCATCATCGCCAGAACATTGTCAGTTCTAATCATTTTGTGTGTGACTTCAACGTTTAAGAGAACGTTCTCTTCGCATTTCCTCATTGAAGTGATAAATCCGGGCCACAGATCCAATCTCCAATTAGGCATAGGAATTGAAGCCTCTTTATCATAATAATGGCGACCCAACAATTCAAGGTTGAGACCCTGCAATGTCTTCCTAACAATCAGATTGTAAAATTGGGATGTCATGGGGTCTCCGGCTGCAAACTCTCGGATGAATCGAATCTCCACGACATAATTTGTGTCACCGTTGACAGAATTTAGCAACAACGGCTCCTGGCTAAGAGGTTTAGTTCGCATAAGCATCGTCCCATCAAAGATATAGAAGCCTATCGCCTCTTGGTGTTGACCAACCAGTTTTTTCCGGATTTTCGTTTCGTCCATCTCAGGACGCACGTCAACTCTGTACTGTCTTAAGGTCCATTGCTGCTTGTGTTGCAGATTAAAATAGTTTGCAACCAACTTTATTGTTGCCCCACTATTCAGACAAACACAACAAATATTCAATCAATTCTTGTATAATATTGAGTAGGAGCATATTATGAGAGTCTTAGAATAACTAGCTCCTCATTGTTTTTTTATGTTTTGACTCCAGACTCTCTGGAGTCAAAAGATGAAAAAATAATTTAAAACGGTTTTTATTCTCAGTTGATAAAGGGCGGAATTTTGCGGCAGGCTCATAAGGGTTTTTCTGAAACCTGATTAAGCACCAGGGAGATCCAATCTTAAAGACCATTTACCAATGGAGTCAATTTTTTTAGAATACAAGGACAAGCATAGAAGCATAGCTTGTTGGCTTAAATATTAACCCATAAATTGCAATCTCGCATAAAGAGAAAACCTAAGGTAATAAGGAAAATGAACCTCAGGAAACACCCTGAAGTCTGAAAGAATTTGCCAGTAAACGGGATATGTCTCAGATTGTCTCAGGCACTAGCCAGTGCAGTAATACATAAAGAAAGATGTATTTGAAAAAGAAAGTACCTTTGATTGCAATAATACAAAATCCATATTTTTAAGCTTTTAAATACCGAATTTTGTATTATTGTAATCAAAGGTACAGATTTTAGTAAATCCCCACCCCCACCGGCCATCTTGTTTTAGAGAATTGTGATGCACACTATTGGATTCCCCACATTTTAAGTCTCTAAATACGGAATTTTTGAATGTCTGATTATATCCCAGTAAGTCGGTTTATTCCAGTTCATAAAACTGGTAACGTTGTTGACTGAATGGTCACAATGGTCCATTGATTTTAGCCATTTTCAAATATAATTATTTCGGGGACGAGTTGCACGTTGCACGATCGGACCAACTTTAAAAACTCTCTATCATAAAATCACCAACCCCCGAATCAATATCAATGGCGGAAGGTACGAAATTCGAATTTCAAAAAAGCATATTTTCCTATACCCAACATGTTAAAGATTTTGATTTTTTGGGCCGAAGGCAAAAATGTAATTTTTGTATTAATGCAATCGCGCTGAATTTATTCTTGTCAAATACCTTGGACCAACAAGGGCTAGAGGTTGAAAAATTTCGAAATCGAATCGGAACTATTTTAAAGGCGCCAAAGGTGAAAACACTAATTTTGATCTTGAAAGTAATTACTTTGCGTCTCCCCAGATTCTCAATTGAAAAGAGCACGCAAAACTACGTCGGATAATGTAACCAACCTTTCTGACCTTACTTGTGGTTTCTACGTCGGATAATGTAAGTAACAGTAACACCAACCTTTCTGACCTAACTTGTGGTTTATAATAGCGATTTGTAGGCGTTGTATGACACTTAGACACACCATTATTTTTTTTCGAAAGATACCTTGGATCAAGGTCTACGGGTTGAAAATTCAGAATTTCGTTGAATTGGAAGGTCGAATTGTCGACAGACCTGTCCCAACCTGTCGACAATTCGACCTACAAAAAATTGCAACGTATTTATATGTTTCAAAACAAGGCCTTTCATTCGAAAAACGCATGCATGTTTCGCGCTTATCGAAATGGTTCATAGTAACTCTAGCTCCTACTTATAAACGGTTATGGTCTTATATTATTCGCATTAATTATTATTCATTGTTATACTAACTAAAAATTAACACAAATAAAGCGTGTTTACCTACCTTGAACCTTGTTTACTGGCCAACTCTGGAGGACGAGTGACCACATAATCGATGATATCAGGTCTAATTCCACGACCTACATTCAACAAATTAACAAATACAAAATGTTAGAATTTATATACTAATATTCAATATTGCTGTCATTGATTGTCAAAGAAATTATCTTTCAAACACTTTTCTTATTGTTGATTGTTAGTTTGGCAATTATTCAATTATTATTTAAACTTTTTACAGTTATTATGTTAATTAATTATTTAAAAAAAATTAAACATCCCTGCAATCTAATACGTTAGCCTAGATAAACATGCGCATAAATAATATACCTTTTAACAAAATGTATATTGTATTTATAGGATAGGTGTATCGGTGTATGTGCATACCATTTCCACGAGTTGTGGCAGCAGCATCATCACGCGACTGTGAATCTGAGTCCATCTCACTTCCAGTCGTCATTTCTTCGTCAGCTGATTCTTCTCCGTTTGATCCATTGGACCCATTAGAACCATTGGAACCGTTCTTTCCATTTTTAGATCCATTACCATTGCCGTTACCGTTTTTGGAAACAGTGTCTCCACTTTGTGCAACGAGTTCCCCTACATCCTCTCCAATTTCTTCTTGTGCCTCGATTGGAACTGGGGGTTCGTCTACTTCCATCGCCAGCCCCACTGATTGGCCGCGTGTTGCACCAACCCCTGAATCACAAGTATGAAAACAATAATAGTTAAAAAGCATAAATTAATCAATGAATAAATGCCACAGCCACGCCCCCTAGGGCGTGGCCATATTTAAACTTTAAGAATTTGCAAACTCGTCTGATTTTACTCGCAAAAGAGCTTAAAAATGAAAACGTTTATTGTAGATTGAAGATACCTCTTCGTTGAAAGAATGGGGCAGATAGATCCTGAACAGGAAGACCTCGGGCCCTTCCTCTCGCCATGGATCTGCCCCGATCACCATTCGAATCCATGACGTCACGTCGGCTGTGCTATCGTCGAAATTGTACAATCACAAAAGTTGTCCAATTTGCTTCACCAAAAAACAGTCAATCAACGCCTGCCGTATAAAAAAGCAAAATAATGAACAATATTAATATTAATGCATCTAAACCTTTAATAAGTAATGATGAAAGACTTTAATTTTAATGGACCTTTTACTGAATAGGTGATTGGAAGAAACTCAAAATCCTAGAAGCCTACAACACACGTTTGACTCCGTTTTGTGTTCACCGTCCTATATTTCAAATAGAAGATAATTAATTGGGTTTGACCAGCGGGGCATTATCTGGATTTGAAAATCGTACCAGCAATTTCCATTATTTTTTTCATAATTTAATTTTTTAAGCCAGATAACACATTTAGAATTTGCTAAAAATGACATCAATCATAGCACAGATATCTAATCTTTTAATATAAATATATTGCACACATAAAGTGCGTAGTTACAGTGCAAGAGCCAAAATCCTACCAAATTCCTTCAAAAACTTAGACAATCAGAATCAAAAGTGGCGATTGGCGTACTTCCATACTTTTATGCCATAATATGCTGTGTCTAGCTAGATACATGCCTGCTTGTAAATATGAAATATTTTTATATTAATCTATTAGATATCACTGATTTATAATAATTTTATGTCAGTTATCTGTGTGAAAAGACCGAGGTCATAAGTCGGCTTTGTACGCGGATGAAATGAGAAGGTGCCTAAAAAACATGTGTTTTCGTTTCGGCCACTCCATGTTCATGACCCCAGATCTCGAAAACGAAAGGAGATAATGGACATTGACCAGCGACAATGTTTTAGGAAATCCTTTTTTCTTTCGAAAGAACTAAATTACAACTCTGTAAGTTTTATAGTTTTGAAGTTTGTAGTACCAATCGATTTTCGAAGACAACTTTTTGCGTAATGTGAGATGGCACATAATAGTTGATACACTTATGAAGAGCCGACATAGATCAAAAGTATTGTCAATCATCAATTGTAGTTGTTTTTACATATTGTCAATTGTTTTGTCGGCTCCTCATCTCGTTCTATCGCCGACGGTGATGTTGGATGAGTACACAAAAAGTTGTGTTTGTAAATCGATTGGTATTTCAAAATTATAAAGCCTACAGAGATGTAATTTAGTTCATTCGAAAGAAAAAAGGATTTCCTAATATTATTAAAACATTGAAACATTGTCGCTTCGCTGGTCAATGTCCATTATCTCTTTTCGTTTTCGAAATCTGGGGTGATTGATGAAAATAAACTAGGCCGAAAGAACATGTTTTGTGTTTTATTTTCAATCTTAGGCACCTTCTCATGTCTCATTACATCCGCCTTCAAACTGAATGTCAATGTCAAATGACTTATGGAACTCGGTAATTATGACACCAATTTTATACATACTACAAATGAACATGAAATTGTTTTCGTAATTTAACTTATTCACACATGACACCAAACAGAAAGGAGATAACTGACATAAAATTAACTATAAATCGTTCAGAAATTTAATCAGTGATATCTATAGGTTTCTTACCTGCCTGATTGTTGATGAATTGATGATTTTTGTAGATTCTAAACTTCAGTCAGTCTTCAGACGCTAGTTACACAAATGTCCAGGATTCCAGGATGTCCTTCTTTCGTCCTCCTCTTACAACAATGTAGAATTAGTTACCTATCAGAAATTCAGAAGAGCACCGTTTCCTTCCTCAACTGCAAACTGTGATTGCGACCGCGACGACGAGGACGACTGGAAGATGGTGGAAATGGACTTGGAGAGGGGAGGGATTTTACTTTGTCTTTTGTCACAAAATGCTTTATGCAGGCAACAACGCGCTCATTGCTCAATGCGCATTGCAATTAATGCAAATGCAAGCAAGCTATGGATGATTCCACGTTCCACGCATCCGGGAGTTCGAGTCAGCCAATCAGTGATGAGGGCGTATAAAAAATAGTCAAATAATGTGCTCATTTGCTCATAAATGTAAATGTATTTCATGTCCATATCCCACCCAAACAGGCCGTACCCAGGATTTCTCTTTGTGGGAAGCTACACTCTTACCTCTGCATGTTACATGGGGTTCACGTTCTAAGCTGCATAGTTTTACAGTGATATCATTCTAAACTGACAATTTATAGAACTCCAGGGGGAGTCTTAAATCCCTAAGCCTCCCCCTCGGTACGGCCTTGCACCTAAATGCATTTTAAACTGTTATCGTATTTTTTTAAGTATACCAGTTTTTTTTAAACATTTTTAAATATGCGAAAAACATCTATACGAATGATGGTGATTTTAGTAAAGAATTCTACGAAGCAGTACAAAATTTATATCTATAGCTCACATGCTCAAAAATTGAATTGAGAATAAAACGTCGATTTACATAGACTACAAATTACCGTGTACATCAGGGTCGTATCCAGGATTTGGTTTCGGGGTTCAAAATGTTATTATACCTAAATGGCAATCCCCAGAGACAAAGCCCAGAGAAATGTGAAATCAAGAGAGCTTGAGAGTTTGAGAGCTGACAAAATTCTCTCAGCCTTATACAATTAGCAATAGGAATAAAGCGTAAAATCTTTACAAGATGTATTAAGTAAAAGAATACGTCTTTGAAAATCTATATCTCAATAACGAGACCGAATTATGAGTCTCAATGAATATCAATCGAAAGATGAGATTTCAATAATCATTTTCGTATATAATGGGTTGTCCAACTTTGGTAATTAATGTACCTAATTCATATCGAGGCTTCATGGGAAATGGGTCTGTCCATGTTAAACAACGGAGAATGGAGATTTTCCGTCTAATTACTTTGCCCTTGTGAAACAGCTTTTTACATCGAAACTATGAGAAAGGTATTAAAATAATAAATCGCCTCCTTGGTACAATTAAATAAAAGGGTTTGTAAAAAATATTCAGTCCAAAATGAAGTTCCTTGACTCTCTGGATGTTGGGAATATGGGAAAAATCCAGATGGTTAGTATTTGCCAGTTATTTTATTGAATTCCACTTCATTACACACAGTTTTCCATGCAGGTTCGACGTTGCGAGCGAGCAGTGTAGTGTAGCATTTTCTACTAGTATATTCGTATTGCATGCAAGTGAAATATTTATTAGCGTTATTCATATAATATATCCGTATTAAAAACTGAAACAAAGCAATTTTAATATGGGGAACAAATAATTATTTGTAAAAATCATTACTATCAGTGGCACATACAGAGCTAAAAAGGTCTTTGGTTCATTACCTATTTTTCAATAATTTTGAAGATGATTGTGCCATCAAAAATTGAAACAATTGCCCCCATTTTTACAAGTCAATTAAATCTGTGCTAATCGTGGTACTATAATTCAGTTGAACAATTAGTTTTTCTCTTTCAATGAATACTTTAAATTTAAATAGAATAAGATTATTTTTAGCCAGTTTACTCCTTCCATTAATAAATATATCATACAACTATGTACTTCCGGGGGTAATAAGTCTCATGACAAATTTTGACAAGACGGCATACACAATACAAGTTCAGAATTCTAAAGAAATTCCGAAAGACACATTTGACTTTATCATTGGTGAGCCATTACAATTATAGTACCTAAATGCTATTATACATAGTATATAATTAATGAGTTGCCGTATCATGTATTTTATTTGACTACGTACGTATAATATGTGTATTAATTAGATTTTTTTCATGCAAACGATACAGGATTTGTATTAGGTATTATAGGTATATATAGTAAGCAATTACAACCTTTCAGTTGGGTTACATTAGTCAAATGTCTCATATACCATGTCTGGATGTCGACGTAATGTTTTTGTCTATTTCAAAATTTAGTAGGGGCTGGATCTGCGGGTTCAGTTTTAACGAACAGACTATCAGAACATTTTTCAGTTTTATTACTGGAACGAGGCGGGGAGCCTATTCTTTTAACAGAAATTCCAGTAGCAAGTGTTATCCTCCGTGGAAATCCCGATGTAGACTACAATTCTAAAACAGTCCCACAATCAGGGGCATGTTTGGCTAGTAATACCAGGGTATGAAATTCAGCGTTTTTTCTTGCATGATAAAAATATAAATAAGTTGCTTTTTATGCGAAATAATTTAATTCATTTTGGATTATAGATTAATCATTATGAATCATTAATTATTGGCCGAAAAGGTTTCTTATAATCCTTTTGAAAAAAACATTATCTACTAGAAAATACCTATCAAAATCAAAATCTCTATAATCCATAATCCAATTTTTTACAGAGATGCTCATGGAACAGTGGAAAAGGACTGGGAGGTTCTTCTAATATAAATTTTCTCGTGTACTTACGTGGACATTATTTAGATTATGAAGCATGGGCAAATATAACTGGGGATGAACGATGGAGTTACGAACGAGTTTTACCATTTTTTCTTAAGTCGGAACAGTATTGTGTTTCATGTGAACCACAAATAAATGATCCCACGTTTAATCGTACGTATACTTGCATTCTACTAATTGTACCTTTCTTTAACGTTTTGTACAATGTTACTATATTGATAAAGGCCAGTGAGAATATTTTTATCTTAAAAGATCTAAATTTCCTTCAGCCTTGTTTCATAATACAAATGGACTGCTTAGTATTTCAAAAATTAATACACAACCCCTACTCGAAGAATTCTTGCAAGCTTCAGAATGGGATGGAATCATGCGAACGGATTTGAATGCACCTTATACAGAAGGTATCTAAAAAAATTGATGATAATTCGCTTTGAAGTAGTAGCGTACTTACCGTGACCTTGATAGGAAATAAGGTGTAGATTACAATACGAATTTTAATTATAATATTAATGCATTTTATTGTTTGATGAGAAAATACCTAGTGATACACTAATTGTATTTTAACTATAAAATATAATACCTATAATGTATAATAGTTTCGAGCAGCCTGAAGCCAGGCGCGTACCCAAGGGAGGTACACAGGGTGCACGTGCACCCCCCAGAATGCTAAAAAAATTAGTTTTTTTTGCCATAAAAGTTCAAAATTTTCTCGCTAGTCGCGATTTTGATGCATTTTAAGTTGGTTTTAGCCTAATTAATGGGCGCTATTACGGACTAAATTGTATCTTATATTCCAATTTTGCTCTCCTAATATTTAATTTCTGAGTAAAACCTTACTGTGCACTGTGCGCCCCAGCTTATGATACTTTTTCTTTATAAACACACTTTAGAGATAAATAATTACAGTCTACTAGAATATTTAGCTGAAGAGAATTGGAAATAGATTGGAATAAATACTTTACAAAATATAAGACATAATATTTATAGAGTTTAATTTTTTAACTAATTTAAAGGCTGTGCTCCCATTGTTTATACTCAGCTAAAAGGCAAAAGATGCAGCACGAAAGTAGCATTCATCGATCCAATACGAGGAAGGCCTAATCTAACTATTAGAAAATATGCCAGAGTTTACAAGGTTCGAATATTTAAGAATTTTTCATTCTTTTAGGATATGTACTGTTGCATTTAACATTTATAGATGCTGATGATATTGTACCTATATCAAGTTTGGTTGATTAAATTATTTAAAAAATAGTTCTCCTGATATCTGTTTCAGTTGCTTTTTCGAAATGGTTCTAATGAAGCTTACGGAGTTGAGTATGAACACCTTGGGGTTCACAAAGTGGCTTATGCAACCAGAGAAATAATTATTTCCGCTGGAACAATTGAAACACCCAAACTCCTCATGCTGTCTGGAATTGGTCCCAAACATCATCTTCAATCATTAGATGTAAAAGTTTTGCTGATTCTTTTAAATTTAATTTATAAAAATTGCAGATATTCTTTGTTACTTTCAATTTAATTCATAATTACCAACAATGATTTTTATGATTTCCCCTGTAAGACTCCAATCCAAATTGTGCACATCAAGCATACCATCAACTTGATGGCATAGCATGCCATAAACAATGGAGCTAGAGGGTAATGTTCATCCCCTGAAATCACAAAATGGGCTAGTTTGCCATAAAAGGGCAAAAATAGTATAAATTTTAGAGATGCGCCCTTTGATGCACTTTAAATTGATTCTTGCAGATTGGTTTTTTTTTTCGTTACGCTAAATAATACGTAGGTTGTAAACTTATAAGATTTTATTTTTTGTAAATCGATTTATTTGTGTATGTATATTAAAGTCTAGATATTTCAAACAAAGTAATTTAATACATACAATTAAACAGCTCTAAAATTATATGCTATATTTTTCAGATTCCTGTGCTTATAGATTTGCCAGTGGGAAAAAATGTGCAAGATCATTTCGGAACTTACGTTGGACCTTTTCTAATAAAGGAGGGAAAATCCTATATTCCTGAACGAGACGGGAAAGTTTCTGATCTTTTGGAGTACGTACTACAAGGTACTGGTCCTCTAACAACTACAAGTCTTACAGCTTCATCTTTTTGGGTGTCTTCTGAAGCCAAGAAAAATGGCGAAGAATTTTGGCCTGATGCACAATACTTATTTAGTGGTTATGGCTTGTCCCCATCGTTGAGTACTGCTGCAAACCCTTTCAACTTACCTCCATCTTTGTACAACACATATTTTAATCCTGTATGGGGAAGGGATGCGTTTTTTTTGCTGTTATATAATTCAAGACCAAAAAGTCGAGGAGAAATAACGTTGGCATCAAAAGACTATCATGACGACCCCCTCATCGACCCAAGATATTACTCGGATGTAGAACAAATAGATATCAAAGTTGTGATTGAAGGTATTTTGTAAATTAAATTACCTTTTTTAAAAATATGTCTGTTTTTACTTCAAAGAAATGTCTGCATCTACATTGCAAAGCACTAAAATCTAAATAATCCAAACGCTTTAATTTTAGGAGTCAAACGCGGTGTAAATATGGCTGAAAACGCTCCCAGTTTCAAGCAACTGGATTCGCAATTGTATCCTGTTCCTTTTCCATCTTGTGCGAACATTACTTTTAGAAGTGACGAATATTGGGATTGCTTTACTCGTCATTTTTCATTTACAACATACCACTATTCTGGATCAGCGTCCATGGGAAAAGTAGGATCTCCACATGCTGTGGTGGATTCTGAGTTACGTGTAATTGGTGTGAAAGGACTTCGTGTAATTGATGCAAGTATTTTCCCACTTGTTCCTACAGTTAATACAAATGGACCTACTATCATGGTTGCCGAAAGAGGAGCACAGTTTATTCTTGATACTTATTTACACTAACAGATATGAGGGATTAACTTCTCATGTGTCACTCTCCATTTCTATTTTGAAGATAAATTGATGTGATACACTTTCATTATAATTTGCAGTATGCATTATGAAATCAGTAAAATAAGCAAAAATATTGCATTTTATTAGGAGTGGAACCATAAGTTTAGAATTCTCTATAAATCCCAAAACGCACATTCGATTTTAGTATTTATTGGCAAAGTAATAATTGTGATAATGTGGTGAAGTAATTGCCAGGAAGCTATACACCTCAGTCAGTGTTCTTACTGCTTATTCTTATGTATAATTTTAAGAGATTATACAATTTAATACTACTTACTTTTCGAATTATATTTATTAATAGAGGTACATAATAATGTGAATCTCAATCATTTGTTCTTAACAATTAACATTTAGTTAAGCATTAGGCACTTGATTTTAGGTACACTAGTTTTAGTATTAATTATTTGTTACGACCTAAGAGAGTTTTAATACAATTTTTTATCTAAATTACTATTCATAATCATAATTAAATGTATCAAATTATATTCTTAAAGTTTTAGAAGTTAATCTCACTCAGAACCTTTTGTGATAAAACAAATTGTACCAATTGTTTATGTTATGTTAGGTACACATTTTTTTATTGAACCTATATAAATATTCCTTCTAAAAGCCTTTGGAATGACTGAATGAAATAAATGATAAAAAGAAAATATTGAAATTGATATTACTTGTATTAATATTTTAATTGTGTACCTATTTACTGACGTAGTGTGTATCATTAATTAATCACAAATTCGTGAGAATCTTGTTACATTAGGGAATATAAACCTGAAACACGTCAATAAGCAGTATAACACTAATTGCAATGCAACTTCCACATGAAAACATACGAGATACAAGGATACAACTACCAATGTATTGTATGTATGCATGCAACTTCCATGTGATGTGTCAGTCGGTCAGTACAGCAGTATTTAGTGAAGATAGATAGATATTTACATGATTCGATTGCAGTAGGAAAGGAAGCCGTGCATGCTTGCAGTTTAGAATTGTGTGGTGCAAATATTCATAATTATGTGAATATGAAGCTTCTGTGTATCAACTTTTTATATTTTTACTGCATCTACATGGCTTTTGTAAATGCAACACGTATAATATGTCTCTGTCTATATGCTGGTGCATACAATTACTATAAAACTTGGCTATATACAAATTTTGCTTGTAAAATGTTGTGGTAAAAGTAAAATAATGCAAAGATACTTTTAAAGGTCAACTTTCAAATTCTTTTAAAGAGAATGTTTGTATCCTTATCTTTGCATCAATATAAACTATTATGCATATACTATATAATATGTGTGTGTGTGTTCGTAGGTCTAAGGTATGTATGTATGTATCTGTATGAACTTTATACTATACTTGTAGGTAGGCTATTAGAGTAGGTATTATAAATAATAATACATAAGTGCACTTATGTAGATTTGTACAGTATGAAATTGTAGACACTTGCACATACTATTTAGGTACTATTTGTTTTTTAACTGGTTCATGTATCTAGTAGTGTCTTCCTTATTATTAAGCACATCGTAAACACAAGCTTCCCTGAAGCTATTTTGCATTGCACAACCTTCTGCATAGCGCTTATTATACTTACTATAATAATGGAATTGAAATATCTCAGCATTTTACACATTGAAAAGACCACACTCGATGAGCTACGGTCCATTATGTTTTTACTGAATTCAAACTGCTATGCTGCTGTATTTGTAAAAGTAAGCACACTTTTCATATTATTTGTGGAATATTACAGTACATATTCACATACAGAGTATTTGTAGTATGTACACTCAATTTTATTTATATACCTACTATAGGTATATTGCTTATTGGATGGATTGTTGTGTATAGGTATACCTATACCTGATATTTGTACCTGCAATATTTTTGCATTATTATACAATTATTAAGTTTGTTTCAGTGTTATATACTACAACTGCCAAAATAGTGACGACTTGAACAGATTTATGAGTTGTATGACTTGTATGCATACTTTACTAGCCATTGCTACTGTACAAATAACAATGTAATAACAAAATGAACGGTCACCCAAAACAAAGGTAAATATATACTTTACCTAAATGCTTTAAGAAATTATCTTGTAAATTTACTTTTTCATAGACACCCTTATATTTTACTTACTTGTCATAAAATATATACACCTATACCTTTATGTATCTATATACATTTTGACCAAGATTTATAATATTATTTTTTTATTACCTATGTTGACAGTCCGATTTATTTGCTTACAAATGTAATTGTTTTTAATTCATTATTGCATAGGAAGTCATTGGGAGACATAACTGCGTATCTGATCCAATTACTTCGGCAATAAATGAATACGTTTTTTTTCTCTTTTACTATTTTACTCGTCAAAATAAAATTAAAGCAAACTAATACTTAAGTTTGTGGGTACGTGTTGTACGTTTGTATCGTAGTACAGAGTTCAGATGATATGAAATATTGCAAAGGAGAAAAACAATGGTGATGTTTGGTAGATGCAAGAGTTTCTTTGTGTATTATTTTGAATGATTCTGTAGAAAACAAACAAGACATTGCGGATTGTATATATTATAATAGGTAATTACTATAATAATAAAACTACTACAACAAAATTTGAGTAAGCTAATAAAGGCAAGCAATTGCTTCACGACACGACTCTTGCCGCTTGGCTTTTATTTTTGTTCGTCTATGCGAATCTCAAAAAGAGATTTAGTGTAGAATTGTGCTTGTGCTATACTGTACCTGTCTGTACCTACAGGATAATAATAATATTATGACGACTGAAAAATATTAGACTCTCTCTGGGCTCTCGTCCGCTGTATTCAACCAAATAGAGCCACTACTGCATACTGCCCTACAATGATGATGAAAAATGAAAACCAATGCTCAGACTTTCTTGTAATTTCTAGAGTAATATATCAAGGCAAAATCCAATTACCTATATTCGTGTGAAGTGTGAGGATTTCTTGTGAACAATAAAGTTTGGGTTTGTAGAGTAAATGTCTTAAAACTGTATTGCGTACCACCTAGAATACCTTTACGGTATAGGCATAATCCATTCATTCAGCGTGGAGTACTAAATTGATCATTACTAGCAAAAATATCAGAGATGTACAAATTACTTTGGTTGAGAATGCACTAATGAAAGTTTTTTAGATATACAGAATAACAATATAAAGGTAAAAGTTAGTCATTCAAATATGAATTAATTTTTCATACTTTGAATTAATCATGTCTAATCTAATGTTGTAATAAATTACTGTTTCCTTTGTAGTTACCTACTAAATTAGTAAGTAGGTATTACAGAACAGGGGAAAAATATTATTTGGCAATTTTTAATATTTTTGCCAAAAATAAGCATTTAAAAAATATTTTATTTTTGAATGATCAAATTACAGTTACAATCTTCCACAAAGGACATTTGAAGCTTAATTAATTTACAAAAGTTTTAACAATACAAACTGTAGGTAATGGAAAATTATATAATATATTTGTTTGAGTATGAATTACATACTTGTATTTGTATTGTCAAACTTTGTATTTTGGACACCCGGATGATATGCTGAAGTTACTGAAGTGTACTTTAACTTTTCAAACACTGCTTCAAGAAATATTACTTGCAAATAAATCTTGCATTTATCATTTATAAGAAAACTTGATGTTAAGTCATTTGTGTGTTGAGTGTGTGGTAGTAAATAATAACGCGAGTATTGCTGATATATTTTATTATATTAATATTACACAACTCTTATTATGTGAATGTGTGAGTTGTGATGTATGTTGGTCATTACTTGTATTAGTATTGTCCTATGGTGAATATTGCCATACATCAGTAACTCCACATATTATGCACATGTTCTA
Source organism: Pogonognathellus longicornis (assembly GCA_034694085.1). Taxonomy (NCBI): domain Eukaryota; kingdom Metazoa; phylum Arthropoda; class Collembola; order Entomobryomorpha; family Tomoceridae; genus Pogonognathellus; species Pogonognathellus longicornis. The sequence continues at coordinate 3,277 of JAQFYB010002018.1, read as the reverse complement.
CAAATTAAACTTTCTTCTCGGTTCTAATTATCCTGTGGGTTGAATTGCACTAAGTCTTAATTGAGTTTGAGATTCTACAGGGATTGTAATTTTTGTTCTGTGCTATTGCTTCTGGCTATGGCTATGGCTGTGGCAGAGAGCAATGGCATAATCTTATGTTGACAAGACAAGTGACAGTACAAGCCTTGTGTATAATATAAGCTAACATTTTTTATGATCCCCAGCGTGTCCGATTAACTTTTCAAATGTTGTAAATCAAACGCCTCACTCATCATAGAAATGTATACTTCATTTACACATGTATACAGTCACCAGGAGTAATTGTAAATAATTTACTCACTTTTACTGATTGCTTGCAAGCAGAATGTGTACTTGTGCCTATTTTTAGACCTCATAAGGTCTTGTAGCAACCGACATGTCTGTTTGTTTGTCTGCCATCAGGATAACTCGATTATGCTGATGAAACTGAAACTTGACAAACACATGTAAAATGTGAAAAAGGCTAAGTTAGTTAAAGTTAGCTGCAAAGATTGGTCCAAAGGTTATGACGACAGAAAACTCAAAAATAACACCATAAATATATAAATACCATGAAAAATTAAATGCTTGTACTTCCTGCCAATCTTCATAGGTACGCATTTCCAATTCTGCTTGCCTAGTCTAATACTAATATAGAAGCAATGTCACAATATATTTCCGGACATTGTTCCAAAATCAATTACTCAGATTTTAATACAGAAAAAGTTTAAATTGTTAAAAAATGACTGATTTGATTTATATACCGACTCTAAAAGTAGCTTAAATATTCAAGTTAATGGGTGCTTGTATAAATTTGTGTAAAATCATGAAGCGGTGATACTTTGTAAGGTCTTTGTACACTTGCTTAACAAAAGTGTTATAGTAAGTATTTACTTTCAACGTTCACATACACACACACTACTAATGTTGTATAGTAATAGTAATAGGTAGTAGTATTATACTAATGGTGTTTACATTAATGTTATGATGTTATATTACACCCATGTTGAAAAACCTAATTTCTTGACGATACCTACAACGATAATGATTGTTGTGAGGAATTACTCAACTCTCCACATGTAAGAGAAGGGTCGCAGTAGTATTTAATCGCAGTAAGTAGACATTATTGTATTGTGAATAATGTATGGTACTGTTATTAGCAATTACCCTACGGACATACAGACAAAATTTAGACATGTAGTATCAACTATCAAGTAAATACAAATTCAGATGTATGTTATTATTTAATACAAAGCTAATTCGAATAAAACAGATTGTGTTTTGTGTACTGAGTAAATTATATGAATTTTTCATGCAAATTAAATTACATCAGGCAGTAATTGCTGTAAGTATGTATGTGGAAATTTTAAAGCAGAATTCCAAAGAGTGAATGGATCTTTTCATTGAAACATCATGCCATGCTCTAAATATTATTGGACCAAATTGATGCTCTTCATGTTGCATTTCATTCAAGTAATGGTACTAACAAGAATATTATAATGTAAATATGTATGTATATACATTGAAATTATTTTACACACTATACACCAGCAAATAAAATAGTACACAATAAAATTATGTGATATTATCTTTATATCAATGTGACGGGTTGAATAGGACGGGACAGTTCTCCAACAAGATATAAAAGTAAATCATTAAGACTTTTTTTATATACATTACATAATTAAAAATTAAATTCCAAAAAATTTAAACTGAAATAACTGAACTTTAAAATCAATTCTAATGTACTCTTCACAAAATAAAATATTCACAAAAATATTTACTAGCATTTTCTGCCAATAATATTTTTACTTTTTTATAATGGAATAAATATGGCAAACCACAAACCAAATGAATTACATTACATATGTACAAGATGTTGCACTCTACATTTAATAAATAATAATTTTAATCTCTTTTCATTTTTTCTGCTTTGCATTTCTCCTTAAGGTTAGTTTATTTATCTGCTCCTTCAACACATTTATATATACGAAATAAATTAATAAATAAACCCCATGGATGTTTTGTGAGTATCTCTAGTAATAAACTAATGCAAAGGCTGTGAGAAAGGTAAAAGTGTTTTCATTGTCGCTTTTTAAGTATTTACGTGAGTGCATAATAAGATAATAACTCTGTCAGCATTGCACATCTGCTATTACTATTGAAATCGTATTGAAATTGAAATCATCTCGACACGTTCACGTCCATGCTCTATTTTTACACACGTATATACAATATACACAATCAAATCTAATGCAGCAGCATCATGATCTTCATGGACTCGATTTATCCCACATAAAATATTCCTTCTGCTACAATAACAATAGCAGACAATACATTGAAAATTCTTAAACTACTATATGAGTATAATGTATAAGATAATGCACTTCTCGTGGTAACATTAACTGCATATACATTGCCATTTCTAATTATTATCAACACAGTCCCTGATTTTACACTTTTACACATTAATAAATGCATTTTAAGATATTTAAGTTTAGTGTTACCATATACATTTACTTTAAGATATAGCAGGCGCGTACCCAGGATCATAAATTGGGGAGTGCCCGGGGTGCACAGAAAGGTTTTACTCAGAAATTAAATATTGGGAGAGTAAAATTCGAATATAAGGTTTAATTTAGTTCATAATAGCGCTTATTAATTAAGTCAAACCAACTTAAAATGTATCAGAATCGCGCCCAGCGCGAAATGTTTTGAACTTTTATAGCAAAATAACCTAATTTTTGACCATTATGGGGGGTGCATATTTACCCTGTGCACCCCCTGGATACGCGCTTGAGGTAGAGTGTATGGTGAAAATATTGTTATATTATTATCAGTATATTAATAATATTATGTGTGCTAATTTCACAAAGAAACAGCTTTTTTAATGGTGGTGGTTATGTGTTTTTTAGTTCGTCTATTTTGTATCTCTGGAGTACGAGAGGAGTCTTTATAAGGAATAATAATAAATCTTTGGCTTTGATTTTGCATTTATTATGGGAGTCCCATCTTTGAAGGAGCATAATTTATGTGTGCTTTATTTAACAACAGGCAACTTAAGATGAGACGAAAGAGTGTTAGTGTTGTTAGGGCTTTGACTTTCTTTGAAGTTCTTTTGCAATTCAATCGAACTTGATGCACGACGAGTTGCTCTGTTGCTATTCACTATTCTTCAATAATAGTGCACACTCTTCGTGTAATTTACGGCCAGCACACGGCTGGGCTCGTGCGAGACTCTGCTGTTTAAGTATTGCAT
>JAQFYB010002017.1:0-27620 GCA_034694085.1 Pogonognathellus longicornis | reverse complement strand
GTAGTAGTGTTGCCTGGTTTGGTTGGTGGGTAGGCTTTGGATTGGCCTTTTTCTGATGTGAGATCTGCGGAGTTAGTGTTGGACTTCGGATTGGAATGAAATTGGATGTGGATGTGGATGGGACAGACAGAACACAATATAAGATGCAGTAATGCAGCTTTTGTTCCGTGTTTTTACTCATAGTATATACATACACATATACTTACACATTATATCCAAGAAAGTAGCGAACTACTAAAGTTGGATCCTTATTCTCGTGGTCTTACGGTTACAATACTACTAATACTAGCGCAGGAGCTACAGTATGTGTACAGAAAGAGATACACAGAGATAGTCGTCGTAGTAGTCTTGAGTTGAGCCTAAGCAAAAGGAGATGACACGACACACATGAGATAAGATGAGATGCGGAGGTAGGAATAGGAAATGGTGTAGATAATGGGATTGTACAGATGAGTAGATGTGTACGGTGCCTTAAGGTTCAATTCAAGAATGATAAACGGGTCTCTTGTGACAGCTCCTTGGCAGATTTATTGGCGTCGGTTTATCTCATTGAGATGAGACGCTACACTACAGAGCTACACTACAGCCACAGACTCACAGTTAGATTTCTTCTCTCTCTCTCTGGCTCTCGCTGCCTTGCCTTAGCTTACCTTTAGCTATTCACCGTGTATATTTAGCAGTGCCTTTCTTTCTTATCCAGTGTGATGTGTAGTTTAATGCTGGTATGGTGCTACAGTACAAATACACTGTGTGAGGAAAAGAACACTAGAGACGAAAGCCAAGACGAAACCAAACTTGGGAACTTGGGATCCACTGCATGGCTTTAGTAGTTCCTTTATCCCACCTGCAGCGGATGAAACCCATCTTTTTGCCCGAAATTCAGCATTAATTATTTCCATCCGTCCTCGTCTTTCTACCACTACTACTACTTATTACCACCACGACTACTGCACTGGCGGAGCTTATGTTCTGTGCCACAGCTACCAACTACAGACAGACACGATGCAATGCACCACTCTACTTATTACATCTCCGGCGTTTGTAGTTAGTGCTGTACTACTAAATAGAAAATATTACCTTTCGTATCCACTAAATAATATTATGTGTACTATGGGTGTATCTATGCCATATAGGTACTTCCCTACTTGTAATATAGGTATATTATAATATACCTAAAGTACCTTGCGTATATATTATGTATTATAAAATAGAATTTTGACTTAGGCAAAGCTTGTAGTATGTATGAATACTCTTCTTTTTTAAATTAATTCTGTATTAAGGCATTAGTGAGTGTTGGTGAAATGAAAGGCAGTATAAAGAATATTTTCTAGCTACATAATACTTTTTGATGCTAGTACAATAGAATTTTTCTTTTGTACCTTGTGTTGCATTGTGGTGTAGATTAGATAGAAGGTTGACTTGACGTCGGTAACGTATAAGAGATTTGAATTAAAGACATTGAAAGAGTCAGTCCAGTCCAGTGGAATCTCCTACTTACAAATATACATAGGACGATGAGAGTGAATAGCAAAGTCCAGTCAGAGTCCAAGTAGTGTGTTGTTGGTTGGGCACATATATTATTGTAGTACCTACTACTATTACTACAACTACTACGCTAAGTGTAATCCACAGGCGAATTAAATTCAAAAGTAACCCTCACTCACTCACTTTGAGTCGTACTCGTAACATCAGTTCTAGTTGATAGTACTAATGTATTGTAACAAGTAACCCGTTCCACTCGATGCTCATCGCATTCTGAAATGACAGGTTGCAAGCTTTGTTGTCCCCCTGTTTGAGATGCTCTGGGTAATTTATTGCAGTAGAAAAACATGTTACGCGCAATCAAATACAACATACTCACTAAGTTGCGGATTTACATACATTATGTAAACCATAACCAAAGTATCAAACCAACTCGCATTAGAAAACTCACCATTCTCTATGGCTTGTGTTGTGTCCATATATTTTACATACAAGGTGTATGCATATGATGTACATACATTACCTACTTAGGTAGAAAATGTACATTCATATATTGTATGGCTAAAGTAGGTATGTATTAATACATAGCATCCATGGAGAAACATATTACTTACTTTCATATTACTTTATACATAGTAAGTTGAATATTTTATAGTGTATCTTCAATGTACATGATACATGGCTGCATAGACACGTAAATACAAATAGTCTCATGGATGGATAGGGCTAAGTAGATGTAATGCCGTCCTTCTCTGTTTATTTCTTATTATCTCATCTAAGTAGCTTATAAAATCGCAAAGTACTCCGTACTGTCTCTCACCTGCGAGATTCGAGCTCGCTTACTAGGACTATTGACATGTAATTTCCATGTCTCTGCGTGAAGAAATAGAATTCCACTCTGGAAACCTGTTCAACAGATTCATTCCTTCAATTCAGTCACAGTTGAATCTTTCTCTATGTGAATGCAGCTAGCAAGCATGATGTTATTGTGAATATCTGCAGTTATCTGCAGTAGTTGAAGGCAGGGCAGAAATCGAGCATTTATTTTTTAATGTTATGCTTTAGTTGGCGATTCAAAGCAAACATTTGCTGTTGTTTGAATAATGTGTATAAAGACACAGTCTTAGTAGAAAGAAAGAGTAGGTATCTATACTTATTTGTAAGAAGAAGGAGAAGAAGAATTCGTTGAAGGAGGCACATACTTAGTCCAAGTCTCACACTACACAGCTTTAGTACGCTTATCATTAGTGTAAATACATTACCATAGATTTTTTCCTTTTTCATTCTTGAGCTTGAGTTGAGTTCAGAATAAGTAATACCATTGCATCCTGGTTTGTAGTAAGAGTTTCTCATTTGGCTTGTCTCATTGCATTGCATTAGTTGAAGTAAGTAAGCACAAGGCACAAGCACCAGATTGTAGTATGCAGCAGAGTCGTGTGTGTTAATTTACTTAATATGGAAACTGGCTGTGTTTGTATATGGAGAGAATATTAGTTACAACGCTATTACATTATAATACCTTGAAATGCAGTTGAAATATCCTTTCCAAACACGTTACCTACCTTCTTTATGACTCTTGTAATAAATTTTCATATCAAATTCATGAATGGAATTCCTAATATAATGGATCAACACTCAAGTGTAACCAAGACCGAGAAAGGCTGCTCTACACCATACCAAAGCCAACACACATACATAACCAACCTCTGCAAACCATTCCAGTTTCAAAAAATGCTAAACTATAACATAACACAGCAGCAGATGTTAGACTTTAGACTAGACATCATGTCAAAACATTGATTTGAATAATATTCGCTTTATACAATATAAATAAATACTATATTAACTACCTATACCCCGATAACCATAAAAATACGATATATTACACTCATGCAAATTTACATGCAGAGGAAACGGAGCATAGGATGTGAGCAAATTACTGATGTCAAGATTGCCATTACATTACTATTCCTATTGCTCCGAGTTAAACTGGTTAAAATTTTCTTTTAGTTATACTAGCACTATTAGTAGTTGAACAACCATTGTTTTAGTTTCAGGGTATAGATCAGTAGTATACATGTATTTAATACTAGCATGCTACAAACTACAATACAACATTACAAGTACCTACCTATATAAAAACACTGCTAGTAACTTGTAACTAGTAGCCAGTAGGATGGTGAATGGTGAAAATGATTCTCATTCGCTTAATTAAGAATTGATCATTCATCATGAGGCTGTGTTGTGTTTTGACGGTGAGGAAAATACATGTGACTCACTCACAGCCCAATAATATATGGTAATACGAAGATTGAAATGGCATATGGCACACGACATAAGAATGGACTGGTAGAGAATAACCTGACATAACGGAATAGTTGTAGGGAGCTAATGTGAGTTTTGGGGCGTATAGAATGCCCCATGTGAAGAATGGCTAGCACTTAACACTTTAACGTAGTTACAATGTTACTATTAGTGAGCATTTAGTGTTTCAACTCAAGCCACAATAATACACGGTGTATTACACATCGCTATATGCATTTATGTGGTAAAAAGTAGTTAATATCGTAATAGTCATAATAATATGATGCTGGTTTGTGTGTGTATTGTGTATGGATGGATCGGATGGTGGTATGGTGTTAGTGTTGTAGATGGTGGTTAGAGTTAGAGACACACACATACAGTGAGAATAAAGAGAGAATGAATTCGAGACTTGATGTTGACTTCTTTCCTTGCCTTGCTTGGTGTTGGTCTTGGTATGCAATGCACTTTACCATGTAATAATAATATGTGGTAATAGTAGTGTTAGACTTTTAATGGTTTATTTTACATTATAGTAGTTCTTGCACATATAATGAAATGAAAGTTCTTGGTTATATTAGAATACACAGGGAGAGAGAGAGAATAAGTTCTTTAGGAGCAAAGCCAGTATTCTTGTGGTGAGTGTGAGTGTGTATGTGTGTGAGAGAGAGACTCGGTTTATTTCTTCTCGTGACAGAAATGATATAGTGGGAAATGTGCAATAAATATTATTTATAATGGGACGAGACCCGATCTTCAGGTAGCTAATAGCTCTCCTCCGCGCGGTCATTCCTTATGTTTCACTTGACTTTCCGCTTGAATTCATTTGTAATCTATCGTTCCCTGTGCTATTCCTTCGTGTAATTCACAAACTGCGTATAGCTAAACACTTACACTATATTCTTCCCGTACGAAATCTTCTTTACAATATGTTTTCTCTGTGCCTTGCTACTTTATTCTGCACATCACACCTCTAATCATCTATTTCCTCATTTTACGACTCATTAATGCCATTTATCTTATTTCAGAGAAAAATGCTGCTTTCGTTACTTGCTCTTGTCTTTCGACAACTTCTTGTATGCACGTATATGCATTGTGTGTACATGGATACTTCTTATACATACAACTATTTAACCACATTTCTTTCTTAAACTAACAGAACAAGACTCTACATATATACAAGACTACACAAATGCAACACATCATGCCACCGCACACTTAAGCACCATGCCATACGTATACTCGTTGACTGGTAGTATAAAAACAACAAATGCCATATGAAAATACGACTTGTCATATCCTGCCACCGGTTTCATTACTCCTTTATTCGTTTTTCGGTCTTTGTTAAGCTGAGCGATATCGGAAGAGGTTAATAAGTGAACCAAAGTATAATAATCATTCATTACAGATTACTACACCACCACACCAACATAACACCAACCACACTCTTCTTTGGTTCATTTGGCTTTACAAAGTTTGTTTTATTTAAACCAAGTCTTGTGTCGCTTTCGTACAGCCGCATAAATAAAATCCGAAAGACACCCCAAGCTCATTAATGTCTCTTGCACAGCATCTCAACTCTGTAGACTGCTCCTCACTAACTTATCATTGACATTTACTACATAATTCCCTTTTTCAGTTGACAACCACATACAACAACGACCTAAACTCCTTCATGGCTTGTGTAAGGATATTATAACTTGTAGTATAAGCATGATCTGTGTCTTGTCTCTTCTTGTAAGTACGATATGGTATTTGGGTTTATGTTTTGGGCATGCCTCTCCTCCTCATGCCATAATATATTATTTTCAACTTTCAGTCCTCCTGAAACCTAGCCTCCAATCCCATATACTTATATACTACAGCTTTAGTGTCAACCGAATGTTTAAATTCTACTTTAGTCATGCCTTTATATTGTAAATGTCAATTGAACGAGCTAGTAGTATTTGTATTAACAATGAGCTAGTGTATATTGTAGTGTAGTCCTACTTTTACCACAATTCATTCATAGTAGGCACTGTATGTATTTACACTGTTTAATACTTACACCTACTTCTTATGCGATGGAAAGACTCAATGTATATACATAGTCAACAAGTTTACATTCAGATTAGTATTGAATCAGTCCTTTAAAAAATTGATACTTTAAAAGGACTCAAATACATAATTGATGATGGATGAGGAAAACTACTTTTTCTACAAGACAGTTTATTGACACGTGGTTGACATGATGTGACATAACATTCGCAAGTGGTCTTGTCTGATTGTGTACGTATCTGTCGTGTCGTGCGCAAATGAAATGTGCTAAAAAAGAAAATATACGTATGCTACTTACAACATTCATTCTTCGTTTATATTATCCACATGTTTTTCATCCTTCATTGTTGATTTAAAACTTTTTGTTCAGTTTAAACAAGGTTTTTGAACTGAACAAACTATTCTAAAAAAGTAAATACACTGTGTATTCGTATAAATACCCACGTGTCTAATGTCTATCTATACAACACAAAAATACCCAAATACTATGTATGGCACAAATGAACTGAATACAAGCACACTTAACTAGATACAGTAAAATACAAATGCACATATGGAATTTATTAGTGTAGACTTTTCTCTTTTTCCCGTTTGAGGAAATGTTGAATGTTCTTAAGAGTTTTGTTATTTGCTACGACTTTTTTATTCATTGTAGTTGAAGCATTTAATATTTGATGAAAAGCGTGAGTTTGTTCTTATTTAAGGTTTTCATTTCACATAATATGTAGCTACCTAGGTAAACTACCTAAAGGGGGATATTTTTAGCGTCTCCTGCAACAAGGTGATACTCGTCGGGAAAAATTACTTGCTATTTTTCCAATAGTTATAATGTCATGTCAGCAATTTTGTGTTGTCAGCTAGCAAGTGGTGATGTGTGATGTGTTTTTGAGTGAAATGACGTGAAGATGATAATAGGATGTACTAGGTAGAGTAGAATACTACACAGACTACTCTAGCTACGTACGCACGACAAAGATATTGAATTTCCCGAAAGCTACAGATATTTGTTATTTTTACTGCAATTCATACCTCCCTAAAAGTTTTATATAATAATGCACTGCGAGTACAATGCTTTATATGTGTACTTATACGAATAAAATGGAATAGCCATATTCTTACATAAGGGTGGGATTCTAGAATTAATATGAAAGCAGCTACCGGTAGATTTACCATGTAATAAAATAATGTGGATAGGGAAGACATGCATGTGTATACTATATGTGTGTAGGACCTAAATACTCTGTTGGAGCATCACCTAATAATAAATGGTGTGATGGAAGTGGAAGTAAATGCAAGGTAAGCTGTTTGTTGAAGACTGATATTAACCTATTTCCTGAGTAAGTGAGTTTCTCAAGAGAGTAAAGGGCCGTGGAGAGAGAGAGAAGATGATTGGAGTTGGACGTGTTGAATGGGGAGCTCGATAAATGATAGAGAGGGATGGTAAAAAGAGAGGATTAGGTCTACTACGTACTACCACGTTACTGCCCTTACTTTTCTCTCTCTCTCTCTCTTTTACTATTACTATAATCACACTTGTCATGCCATAGTATTATTACATCCTTGCTTTATAACCTTACGCCATTTTGGGCTTTCCTTACCGTTTCCTTATCGCAAGTTGACTCTTTCGTCTCACATTTAATTATGTGCGTTATTCTACATGCGTTATCGTAATTGCTATCGAATTAACACAATTAAACTAAACCGCAGCACTGTTTTTCAAGAAGCTTAAGTGTTGAAGAACATTGCAGGGTTTGGGTATGGAGGATATTATGAAAATGCAATTTGCGGGATGGAGAGAGTGAGAGAAGGACTAGAGAGTCACTAGAGTAATGTGATGGGATGAGAGACGAGAGCTAGCACCTTAGGCTGTCTATCCGAGTGAGTGACACATCATTATTCCTCGGCCGTCATTTCCGGCGAATGTTTTCTCAGCAGATTCACTCGGTGTCTTGTCTTGTCGGGCGGGTGGCAACATCACCAGCTTTCAACTCTATGTGTGTATGTACTTACTTCTTCACTTGCTTTTCCAAATTTTTCGCTTCCATCACATAACAGTCTTTACGTTATTCCATACAGTCACAAATAGTTCAGTAGGTATATGACATAACATAACCAAAGTTTAAAACACGGTTGCTACTATTAGTAATATACTCATGCTATTCTGTGAGAATAAGAGTAGTTTAAACTAGAGTTAACTGGTATAACTGTTCAGGATTACGTGATGGAGCAAAGTAATGCGACATGATGTTTACTACAAGGATAAACCGACGTAAACATAACTACACACATCATATAAGTAACTGTGTATGAAATGAACGTGTTGTTGTCTATACTATTGTTATTATTGTTTTACATTTTGCCTACTTTTGTATTAGTTATAAAATAACAATACGTGTGAATAATCTATACAAGGTATACCTACCCATGTATTATCGTAAGTAAAATATTTTGTATGTATACATTCATCTATATGTATCATTTTGCTCATGAATGTGAAAAAGACTGTATTCGTTGCATCTACAGATATGTGTACTAATATTTAGTATGTAATAGAATCCTGTATAAGTATTGTTCGGTAGTGTGGTGTATGTTGAGAATGCGTGTACGTTGTATTGTAGTAGTTTGTTGAATGGGGAGATGATATGACTACGACTGAACTCGTTGTCACGCAACAATCTCATTATAGTAGTTACTCGTTCATACATTACATTATCAACAGAGAGTGTGTACAAGCATAGCAACTTTAAATAACTAGCAGAATCCATTATCTATACTGAGTTGGAATAGAGCGTTATCACTTACCAGATATATACTGTATGTATACGGAATATTGTTATGTTATACAAGTTTGTAGTGTACAGTGTATAATGCTACAGACAGATTACTAAAATATGTAGGAATAACTGAAACGTTCTGTTGATGGCTGTCTTCTGCTGTGGAAACGAACAGATATTGCATATTTAGCATTGAAATTGTTGTAGTTGTAGTGGTGGGTATGTAAAAGGTGTGCAGTTTGCTGAGTTTTCAAGATAACTTAACATGGGCAATGAAATATTTCCAAATGGAGAGATAGGAGATAATGTGGAGCCGCGGAGCATTCATTTACTACATTTCTTTCTACGCTTCACAGCACAACAGATGCAATTACATTATAATAAGTAACATCTACAAAGTCTTCAACTTGGATAAAGACTAGCCGTCCATGCCACCATAGCAGGTGTATTTTATTTGTGTCCTCAGTGGTCAATATGTGCTTTTAAACTGTTTGTGTCCATCCTTTTCCTCCTCCTCTGTCACTAGCCTGCCACTGCACTGCCACCTCCATCACTCAAAACTCACACCTAGTATTCCACAATGAATATATTCTCATCAACCACTATATACTTCCATAGCTCCCCACAAGGAAATATAAGCTGTGTATAAAATACTTATAGCATAGCCAACATTAAGTATAATGTTATCATGAAATTCAAGTCGTTTGGGGCATAATACACAATATACTCACCAAACTACACCTACAGTACTAATTTGCCAGGAAAAAGATCTAAAGTATTCTATTCAGCTATATTTAGCAGCCGAAAAGCCTCGGCTTAAAGGAAACTAGCGTCAATGTGCCTTTAGTGCCACAAAAGAAGGTACACTTGGTTTTGTTAGTGAGTTGCTATATAAATAGGTATGAGATATTATTAAACCGTATCGTATCTCAAATCAGCTTTTGCTTGTGAACTTGAATTATTTTTTTAACACGCCGTTCGTTTCGCTACCTTTGACTGTGACAGACATTCTGTCATTCATGTTGTCGCAATCCTAATCTCAATTACAGAGAAATTACGTGTAGAGTGCAATTGCCTCGTTTTGGGCTGTGAAATATTCACGAGTGTATTAGCGGCTTGCATGTATGTTCATTCGGCCGTTCCCATTTTGCTACTTGAGTTGATGTCAGTCAGATAGAACTCGCAGACACTGCTAATACACAGCAAAGCACTTACCGAAATTTTTGCTATTATGGGTAATGTCTGTATTAACAATTTACTGGGCGCAGAACAAAAATGATATCGTGTCAAGACATTTATCATGATATGTTATCCTATCAGACATCGACAGTTATTCAGGTTAATGCTGTTGAAATATTTAGGCCTTGCTGGGCGTTCTGGAATGAGATTCCATTAAGGCAGCAAACCAAGCCAACAAAGATATCAAATCTTAAAGTACCTATACATGTATAATAATGTCTAATATCCTTGTCGTTCTCTCCTATTCAAAGGATAAAATAGCCTTCCTATTTTTCAATAGAATTCGAATGCTACCATTTAAATAATTCATTGGGAAAAACTGGCCCAAACCAAGTGTGTGTCTGTGTATAAGTACAGATACCTTTATGTACAGACTATTGTGAGCAATTACATTTTGCCAACAACAATAGGTGTTTTAAATTAACTATATAACTTAATGTATTACATTATGGTAGCATTAGTGTACACGTATATGCATGCATGTATTATGCATACATGTATGTATGTATGTAAAACAAAGCTGGAACTTAAGTCGGAATAGAACAGCTTATTTAAAAAGCTTTATCGAATCGAGAGTATGGCAAGCCAAGTCTCATTATCATTCCATTCTTTGATTTGAAGTTGGAATAAATAGGTGTGCTCTGTGAATAAATTTAGCGTAGCTCACAAGAAACAAAGGAAGGCAGTCGATGGAAAAGTTAAGAACAATCTTCACATACATACGCACATAGTAGACACTTTCGTCACTGTATTGTGAATTGTGTTTCTTTCCATTGAATTCAAATCCTTCATGTCATTCATCCGCGTCTCAAGTTTTATTGTACTACAAATGGAAATCTATGTACGTAATTCTCAGCTCCCGTTACTGCACTCATCCATCCATTCTTTTATTTTATCCTTTGCATGCTTCAATTCCAATTTTAATGCTCTACTTTATTTAGTTAGATTTATTTTTCAAACCCAACTTATGGAGCACAAGTGTAACCATACATTATCATATAGACGCTTGGGTTTACTCACTTGTTTGTTAGTGTATCTGTATGTGGTTAATAAATAGTATAGGTAATAGTATTTTACTGAATACAATATATGTATTTAGATTAAATGGATTTTCTGTGTGAATGTACTCTAAGTATGTATTCTAGGTATACTGCAGATGTGTACTAGGATATGTATAATATTATGTATTTACTAATTTACATTCTTATTCACTGCTTTTTATGTAGCGTGCAATGCAGAGCTATGTAGTATTCGTTATTATTCTTTCTGAATCTAAAGATGGATTCCAAACCAAACCATTCCAAACTCATTCCAATGCAAACTAGCAATAAATGATGGTCCGACAATCCCACACTTGTGTACCAGGAAAGTTCTACCCTTTGAAAACATAAAGTAAGCTAAGTTAATACAAAGAAGCTTATATTTATATGAAAGGAAAGTTTGGTAGGTGCTTGTGTTTTGTAACATGCAATGTGTAGTATTATTCTGTAGATGTATCTTTTAGTGATTGAGGTTTCAGTTCAACGCGGTGTAGTCGAGTTGATGAAAGAAAAAAGGAGAAAAAAATAGAGCTTGAGGCAATCCAAGAGCTGAAATGAAAAATAATTTTGAATTTCCATTAGGATTCAGGTGCATCATACACAACACAACTTACAACACATAAAGTATTTCTATGTACAGATAATATGTACATATGCATATAACATTCATACCTGGTCAAAAATTCTAAGGCAACTGCAAGTTCGGAGTAAAAAGTGTAAAGGCTTCGCTTGTATTTTGTATATATTCCTTCCTACCCTGTCCTGATCCTGACAAGGTTTATATATATGTATAAGGGAAGGCACAACCAGATCCAAAACAGTTCCCTTTATCCCTAGTATTCTACTACAGATACTCCGTGATGAGGTGACTACAAGATGTGATGTTACTCTACACTGCATAGTTAGTTACATGAAGTTGCGAGCAAGTTAGTCAGTCAGTCAGAGTGTGAGTCGTTCATCAGAAGAATGGAGGTGGTGGTGGTAGCTGTTTGGTAGTAGAGTGTAAGTAAAAGCACAGCAAAGCAATACGGTATCAGTATTTGAGTTTAGACTCTAACAAAAAAATCGAACACAATGAATATAAGTAAACTAAGCGGAAAGGTATATTATAATACAGGTAATCGCATTGAGTATAATAATATGTATATTACTGTATAAGTAATGCCCAGGTAAATAAGCTTGTATTCTACTAAACGAATCTTTTTACGAACTACATCCCTTGATATGAAAAAAATTTAAAGCTGAAGCTAAAAGCTATGCTAATGTTTTGAATGTGTGTGTATGTTTGTAACTAATATACAAATGAAAAGGCAGATGTAATGTAATAATATAGAGAATGTAATGTGATCATTTCCAAGAGTTTTTCCCAGTGTAAAAAGAAATGAAAGAAAAGAATAACTAAACAAGTGGTCGTCCAGTCGGCAGTGTTAGTATTTTCTCTGAGTCTTCTACTACTACTAATGTCTATAAGTGAGGTAACTCTTAACGATGAAGCGAAGATGGCCCTGTCATACTCAAAGATTAACGCAAGTGAAGAATTAACCTTTGACATGAAAAAGATATGCAATATGCAATGCCATCGCTACAAAATGAAATGAAAATGAGTTGCTGCAGTCTATTCTGAAGTTTCTTTCTGTAGTCCTCTTATTTAACCAAACCTAAACTACTAACTACTACAACACACTATACACTATGCTAAACACAATCACCAACAATAAGAATATAAAATCTCATTCTTACACATTATGTAAGATATACCTAACTAACTAACTAACATCAACAACAACAACTCAAAGTAGTGTGTAATGTAAACTATACATACCTACCAACACATAATATTAAATAGTTTGCATATAGTAACGCAGTGTGCCCAGACCATTATCTTGGATACAGATACGAGATACGACTACAACTCACTACAAGACAGCACTACGATTTTTATTCTTTTCTCAGTCAGCTTAACAAGCCGCTTTAGCTCTCTATGCAAATGAAATGACATCTCATCGGCATTATGGTACATATCGCTCCTTCACTCACTTGCCTAGTCAGACCAACCAGAAGACCCAGGTAGAAAGACAACTTACAATTACTACACTACACATTCTTCAATCCATCCATCTACAAATACATGCACCATCTCCTCTATTAAGTATCTCTCTGTTTCATTGAAACCTTTACTACAACATAAATGGCAAATGTCTTGTATTTGTACACTTTTTTCTATTGCCAGATAGCAATAACAACTTTCAGTGCGTATGCAACTCTCAGAGGGCTTGTATTTGTACTTTTTTAATTATATTATTCCGACACTCCAACAATTGAAATAGGTACTGCTAGCACAAGCAAGCAAAGGAGTAGTTGTAGTAATATATGGCTACTTAACAAGTGAGAATTGTTACAAGAACTTTCTTCATCAAAATATTTCTAGTAGCGACTACTGGCGTAACTATAAATTGGGGGTCCATCTGCAAAACCCGCTTTTTGGATCCAAAATAATATAATGTGCATCAAATTCGCTCGTAGCAGGACAAATTTGCAAATATTTTAGCACTTTTGTAGCAAACTAACCTATTTTTATTAAATATTCTCCTTTTGGTTGCTCCCTGAACTGTGGGGCCTTATACTATGTTGCATACGTGCTATTTACGCCACTGGTAGCGACTTACATCTTTTTAGTAATTAAATTACCTATTAGTATGTATACTTGTATACAATAAGAATTCGTGTAACATTGCAAAACAAGTCTATTTGCAGAAAATGCTCACACTTTCGTTTGTTACTAGTATCTGTTAATTTTACATAATTCCATTTTTCTCTTTTGATAGCATTTATAGCATAAGTCATTGTAGTATGCATTAGTATTATTTAGTAATCCCCATTATATATTTTATATAAAAAACGTTAGTCTTTTGGATTTTCTTGACTCTTTCAAAGTCTTCGAATCCTTAGTGAGTGAATGTGGTGGTGTTCTTGTTCTCAGGTTGAAACCAAAGAGTGAAGTCAGCCAAGTCAAAAGAACTTTCAACACAAGAGAAAAGAAAGAATAGCAGAGAGACTTGAGAAAGGCAATCTTTGATATGATAGTGAGCTAATAACGGCAATGAAATTTTATTCCGTCTTATGCATTGTCTTGCTTAGTACATACACTTTTCATACTACTACAAATCCATTGCCATGCCATGCCACAAGATGGAAACAAGTACATACATGCACAATACAAAAGCACACAATACAATAGAAGAAGAATAAGAAGAAGGAATACTTGTACAGTCAGGGAAGAAATCTCAAGAAATTCGTAACTTATCCATACAATAGTGTTATCTTGAACTTATACAAATATGTGCGGTGCTGCATATAAATATATTACGTACAAACAGATAGTGCATAGATACTTACAGCATTACATATTTGATTGTAATACATACTGAAGTATATAATATATGTATAGCATAGGACGATTGTACGTAAATGGAGGCCAGGCCAAAGATGAAAATGAAACATCAGCGGACAAAAAGGATGCCGCCGCTGCTCTGTGTACATCCCTATAAATTATCTGCAAGTCTGTCGACTTATTGTTATCCTATCCCTACTTACTTTTCATCCAGCATAATGCAATACAATGCAATATACATACACACCCGGACGAATACGTAACAAGCTGTAGTTTCTGACTTGACTTGACTCTGGCTACCCTAAATACTTGAGTAGCTCCTATTAACATGGCAATACATTGCACACACTGAAGGGTACCAACTGATAGGGTTATGTTCTTAATATTAACAAGTGTAGTTTAATGTTGCATACTACAAGACATGTTTCCTATAGTAGGTAGTAAGTAATAATATTATTATTGGTATGTACTGTGTAAAATGAAGAAAAAATATAAGTAGTACGCATACAAAACACATGCATAGCTCTCCCAATGGACATACATGCATCTTTTCTTATTCATTTCCAATGTGGAATAATACTTGTACTTATACAGTATGCATGTATGTATAATATGTATGTTCCAAAAAATAAGAAGAGATATGTATTAGGTATAGAATGAGAGAGAGAAGCTCTATTCTGTCTTATTAGATTTTATCATCCTAAATAAGGGAAAGATTCCAGATTCCGCATTAAATCTTCTCATTGTCTGATACATAATACATATTGAATTTACTACAAATTGGGCCCTCCAGCTCATACTCGTATAAGTACATACATAGCACAGATAATGGGTGTGTATTTGTATGTAGTTTGTACGTGTGGATACCAAAAGCTCCGCATTGGAATCTTTTAGTCGACTCCGTTCTGTACTAAACTAACAATGGTAAATTGTGACTGTTGTTTTGCAATTGGTTTTTACTGTATGCATCTACTATTACAAATATCTACTTAAGTCGACTTTGTTATGTTATGTTGTCTTGGCCAGGCCATTATTCAAAATTCGAATTCCTGTGTAGCGTAATGTAAATACATACATTATGTTTTGTCGTGTTTGTTTGTGATCTTGCCGTATGTATTGAAATCACTTGTGTATTTCTCTCTTACATGGATATATTAGAAAATTAGAATCCTGTGTAGATATTGTACATGTACCAAATGTATACATATACCTAGGTATGTAATAATATGTACTTTTTAATACACACATGTAGTTGAATTAAATATTTTAAATGCTCTGCAAGGGATAGTACACATATTGTGTATGAGAAAGAATGAATGATTTACAAAAGCGGAGTAGTTTCTTTCGTTGGGAAAGGGAGAAGTGAATAAACGGGAGACAGAGATACACAAACATAACACAAGACGACAGAAATTGAGAAAAATTCAATTGACTCGGATCGATTCAACATTCGACTTGTCTGCAGAGTAGATATAAGTACAAGAGAAAGGGAAAAGGACAGTTTTACTGTTTAAGAAACTTTCCATAGATATAGTTTCTGCTACAATTCTTATTTCTATTAGTGTATAGCCTAGGATTATAGAGATAAAACGTAGTAAAACACTGCTGAAACTGCTGATAAGTGTATAGGATGGAGAATGTTTGTTATATACAGTCAAGTCATGCAGGACACGAGAGGACAAGAGCGAGAAGCACAGCCCATTTTAATTGCCGTTCAATGGAGGGATGATGCGAACGGTTCCAGGTGACTCCTGACACTGAAGATTGGTTCCTCTCTATAAATGGGTGCTTTATTGCTTTTCTCGGAACTACGCCGGATGTTACCATACATTGCTATTGCTTACATTGCTACACTTTCCTTATATGTATGTGACAGAGTTTCCCAGTTTTTACAACCAAAAACGCATATCCGACATTTCAATGGCATTTACAGAAACTACCCTTTCCATTATAACCCGCCTTGCTGCACCGTCGACTTTGTAGTAATGTCGCAGAGAAAAAAGTATGTCGGAAGGAAGAATTTTGTATCGTTGCTCGTATGGAAGTTGAATTAAGCATAAAATACTATTTACACCATCATTCTGAATGCTAATATGATATTATGACGGCATAAAAAACTACACACATGTGTGTAGTATTCAGTTCCAATATAAACCAAAGATGCCTTGTACTTGTACCTACGATGTCACGTCATACTGTTGTTTCTTGCCTTGTCAGTTGCTTTTCGTAATTGAATAGGGTATCGCACACAAGATATTTTGAGAACTTACTGACACATCACTAAAAGAAAAAGGACCAACAAACTTCTGAGTACTTCTTGCTCCCTGCCTCACGCTTCTGCCAACAGATCTTAGAAAATCAATTATATTTGTAGTTTGCCCATTTTTCCCTCCAACAACGATGTGTCACATAAGAAATTCGACATTTTTTTCATCCTCCCTCATTTTTAGAAATATACTGCAAATTTAATGAAGCTCTTCTATTTATACCTACCTATGTAGGTAGGTACAGATAAAAACTACATAGGAAAATATAATACATGTATACTAGTAATAATGCCCAGCCTTTATTTCAATTTTTTCATATTGCAAATTTCAAAAGAACTTAAGCACATGTACAATGAATAGGAGGAGAACAGTTAAGTAATTTCTACTTAAGTACGAGAGACTGTTTAGAAACATTATGGGAGTTGTATGTTTGAATTGAAATGTACCTACTCTAGTTGGAATTAAGTATTACATCATTGATTGAATTACAATGGTTCTACTTCAGTTGTATAAAGAGCTAACTGGAGAGTGAAACTAATTGCATTTGTGAGAGGCAAAGAGAATTACAGAGAAACACGGTAGAAGGCAAGTCAGGAAAAGAAGAAATGAAGTAAAGGTTGATTAATTATTGAGCGCTCTGCATGTGGACATGGAATATGGACACAGACAGCAAACTAACATCACACATCCTTTGGCTACCATTACATTATACAGAAGAAGAAATCCAAGTAGGTACTAACATTAAGTAAAGAAGTGATATAGTGATTAGACTGCAGTAAATAAGCAGTAGTAAAGAAGAACGTGGTATTAGTAGAAGCTACTTATGTTATCAATAAACAGACAAACAAAAAGTAACTACATACTACTACTAGTAAACGTAAAGTATGCAAGGAAGCCTGTTTTTGTGTTCCACATAATATTTGTATCCACAATAACAGTCAAGTAAAGTCAAGACGGGAAGACACGGCGGCCTTTTCGTCTTATTGTTAGTTGAACAACCGGGGCAATGCAGAGCATACCAAAACAGTCGACTCGACACACAAGTAAAATGCAGTTGGGTAATTTGATTGGCAAGCAAAATATCGGTAGCGTACGTGCGTGGCTTGGAGTGACAGGATGTAAAATAAGATCTTCCTTTAGGATATTGACAGGTTCCCCTGCCACGCATCATTATGTGATTCTATACTTCCCACTCTCTCTGTACTTACAACACAGCCAGCAGTCTCTGCTTCTTATACTAATAACAAGACAATATCTCTATATGCGGGCACTAACACATATCTAACGAGTACAACAAAAGTCAAGTCAAATTTCTTCATTCAGTTTTCTATTGTTGCTCTCGTTTGCTCCTTCTTAGATTTCAATTGCGCTGATAGACACACAACACTCATACCTACACATCTCTCAATACAATCAACTCATAATATACCTACAATGCACTACCAGTCAATTTAATTCACTCATTCTACTCAGTCCTCCTTCATACGTGTAATCTCAATCTCAATTCAATCTCATCTCTAGAAAAACTATGCTTGTACACACACACAAACACATACGTATTATTGTGTTATTTTTAAGTGAATTGTTTAGTATTAGCCATGCACGCACACATTCACGTACCTATTTCCATTTTATACTTTTATAGAGCATATTATGTAGATTCACATATTATGTATTGTATCAATTTGTTATACATATTGTAGAATATTTTACAGATTTATCTAGTATGTACAAAATGCATACGCATACGACAAACAGTAGTGTGTAATACATAGTGCATGTAGTGCCAGTAACACAGTAAAATATTTTTACAACGTTTTGATACATGGATGAATAATTGTGTGAAGATGTTTTGTATTATTGTGCTGCATAAGTTACCTAGGTAGGTCTAGGTAGGTACATTATTGCTGATGATATTATGTATAGCTTGTAATGTAACTGAGTACAAACAGAAGGTTGTAGATAGGAGATGCATGTATGTAATGTAATGTATGTAGTAAGTGGGTAAAGTAATATTAGAGTGTAAGTTGGATTCTATTAAAGTAATAAGTAAATCTGTTGATCCATGACAAGTCTAGGCAAGCGAGCACTGCCCATCCCATTATCAATTTAAGCACACCATGGCGAATGGACTAAATCGGCTTTCCCTATCAGTTCACTCACTCAGCTAGACTTCACAGTAGTGTTTTGTTGTTGAAATAATCAAAGCAGGACGTCCATTCTTATCCCATTACGTTTTACGGGTACTTGCTACCTTACCTACAATTGACTCTACCTACCCATATTAAATGTATTTACATCAACTCAACTGCCATGCAATACTAAATATAATGAAGGTTCACGAAATCCTTAAGAAACACAGGAAAGAGACGATTACGAGACCGTGGGGCGAAAAAAATTGCATTTGTTAAGTTCAGGATAACTATATGATACAAAATAACGTTGCATCGTTTCGTTCGTTGTGCACAGCAATCCTTTTCAATGCACAATTCACAGACATCAGATTATTACACCAGTTACGTACTTACTGTAAAAGGCTACCTTAAAAACTATCTAATCCCTTGAATTGAAGTACCATTTTACAGGGTTACTTCCTAAAAAATCCCTTACATATTTATTACAGTGTTAAAACATCATTGAAAAATTATATTCGCTTAAACTAATTGCATACAAACTATTAAATATGTAGATGCTGTACTGTCATGAAATCCTGAATGTTCTTTAATAAGCAATTTTGCATTAATATTGGAAACCAATGGAGTAAGTATACCGTACCTGCACAAAAATTATAGGATAAAAAGTAAAAGGGTAATGTGAGATGGATTTTTGTCTGGAATTCACACCAATACAATAAGAACTGTTGGAGTTAAATGGCTAAATGGAGCTTTGAGCAAGTTGAGGAAGGTTGAAGTGATAATAGGATTACTCAACTAATCCTCTTACAATAGTACATTCACATTCATAAAATATATGTGTAATATATAGGATATAAGTACAATACGAGAATTATGTAACGTTATAGTTCGATTGGTAGTGGTTGTGTGTGTAGTGTCTATGTAGCATAATCAAGGCATGGTTAGACGGGATTGTGATGGAGTGGTGAAAGAGATAGCCGCCCAGCTAGATAGTAAGGCAATTTGTAATAAATGGAATCAACTAGCTTGAAAGAATTAAAGGTGGTGCTTTACACATGCGGAGGTAGGTTGCTTTTTGCTTTTTACTCTCTCTGAAACTATAAAGCTAGTATTGTAGTATGTAGGTATACCTAAGGATGAGTATGTTGCACTAGAATGAATCTGATGCTGCTTGCTGCATGGGGGATGCTGTGGACTGTAGTGTGGATGCTTATGGTATCATGGTCATAAGCTCGTATAAGGTATCATATCTGTGTGTGAGACAGAGAGAGGATTAGTGAAGATTGTATCGGTGTAGGACTGAACAAAAGGATGAGGTGACATAAGGACATCATAAGACATATTGTGGAGTTTAGTGGTTGGTTGACAGTTGATTAGATGAGGAAGAGGAGGAAGGCTGAACATTGACAATAATGTACAGGTAGGAGCACATGATGACAGAGAATGAAAAACTTTTTCAAATCTCTAGTCAAAGCAAAAGCCAGCTTTGTACATACCTACATAGTCTCTACATTCATACTGCATACCTATACACATATTGCATGTATTTATACTTCAGATACAGGAGAGTTGTTTTAGGTAGTTATTGTATGTATTAGTATTGCAATGTGTATTGTATCTCAGCTAAACTCGCATCTTGTAATATACACACGAAGAAAAAGAAGAATCCGAGACTGTTTTTCTTAAATCGCTATCCTATTCATTTGTGTAACTCAACTCAATATTCCAGAATCCTCACACGAAGTACCTAGGTAATAGGTATGTGTATTTACAGACAATAGTATCTTCTGTACAGATAGGTATAAGTAGTATGTATGTGTGTGTACTTTTGTACACGTAGTACAGATACACAGGAGTGAATTGTAATCATCTCGTACATAACTTTGAATTGCATTGAATGTATTTGTATGTGTAATGTGTATCTGTATAAGTAAAGGTATTCTCTTTACAGACATACACATTCTTATATAGATACATACAGGTACCAAAGCAAGGTAGTGTATAGAGGTATGTTATATGTGAGACTGTGAGACATGACTTGTGTGTAGGGTAATGTAAGGTAATGTAATGTAATGCAGTAAAAGGAAAATAAGACTAAGAAAGGAAAAAGAAGCAGACTGGGAAGAAGAAGGGATGTTTTAAGAGTGTAGAATACTTTTGCATGTTTTCTTTGCTGTTGCTTTACTCTTATTGTTAGTTTCTCATCATCTGAACTGAAGTCGAAAAGAGTCTTCGGATAGATACATTATCTTTCTTCTTTCAATGTGTAATAGTATGTATTTATATATGTGTTGTTGTTGGAGAGTAGTAGTGGGGTTTGAGTTTAGAGAGAGAGAGACGAACAAGACGAAGATTGAGGAATCAGAATCAGTAGTGCAGTGTTGTGCAGCAGGTGTTTAATTTTTTACTCACATGTGGGAGGCCTGATGTCATCATATATCATGCACGTACACCTGAGCAGAGGCGGGACGTAGGACGGGCCTTTAGCTTCACTCCTGACAACCTCCAATCCAAAGACTTCCATTGCCCACCATTCACTACAACGTTGACTATATACCATGGACGCCTTCATATGCTCTCCAAAGACATGGAAAAAGCATTCGTCTCCCGGCATCCAGATGGCGAACCCCTCGTCGTTACACAAATCTCGCCAACTTATCTTCAGACTCTTTCAATGTGTCTCAACAACCACACAACACTCACATCACACTCTCTCACATAGTACACACTACACACACACTACACACTTAGAAAAACAGTACGAATCTCTTTGTACTCATAATATTCTTCTTTTCTTAAGATATTCTCATCTCCACTCAAATCTGCATTAACTCTGTTGAAGAATATCTTTTGATTATTATTTGCACCATCCATGTCTTGTACTTGCACGTATCTGTGCAATTAGTAATTTAGTGAGTACATACAATACCTACCTACTGTGGATACGTACTTAAACATTATTTTGATACTAATACTACTTAGATTTGCCTATATTGTACCTAGATAAGCAATATACTGTGTACTGGTAACACTTACTAGTTCATTTACTGCCTTGCAATCATCTGTGTGTCTAAGTATATGTATAAGTGTGTAGTAGACTTTTGTATAAAATATAATAATGGTTTTAGCAACTGTATTTGAGAAATGGTGTATTAGAGTGTGGAATGAGTGGGCATTCGTTATTCCTGAGAGTCGTGGTCTTTGTGACTACATATCTGTCTATACTGTCTGGTGTGTTTGCATTGCCTGGTGGTGTGGTTGTTATGAGTCGAGCATGAGCATCCTCTTGAATCCTCACTTTGGCCATTAGCTATTCCATTGTATGGGCAAGTTTAAGTATCTGTAAATCTGTAATCTCTATCTTCATCTTTCCCTCGAGATCATATTTTATCCTGGTTCTGCCTTGCAAGTCATAACATCACTACCTAAACTTTAACATGTTTTCTCATCGGAATGTAGTAGTGAATGCTCTTTTGCATTATTTTAAGGGTAATGCGATAATATTTGCCAATAGGTCATACTAATAAAGATAGAGAGAGACTATTAAGGAGCAAGGCTGGCTGACGCTATACACGCTGCATGAGCTGTTGCAGATTAATTTATTATTGCGTTTTTCACTTTGTTGGCTTATTAGTACAGATTGGAGAGACTTAACAAATAGTCTATACAAATCAATGCTGATCGCTGACAGCCAGCGCTATTTGTCTCTTTTAGAACAAAACAACAGTGTGTGTGATGATTCATTGCACAGTTGCACTCATAATGTTATTTAACTCCACACACAGTACACAGACACACAAACCACTAAAAACATCGTAAGGATAAGTACCATTAGATATTACACTCGTAAAAGCTTGTTGTTCTGGTATAGATCAACATGTTCACACACAGTATGCATTCATGCTTAAAAACTTTAAGTGTATTCTATGATCATGTATTAATTTGTATGTGTGTGTACTACAGAACAGCACTACTTACCCAATGTTGCAAATCAAGGCAATCATTCTAATCCAACTATAATATATTATTATTCCCTGTCTGTCCCACCTTTATGTATTACTATATTTTATACCATGTATGTGTGTATGTAAATACAGCCACGACTTATACCTATAAGTAGCAGTGCAACCAAAAAATCCTTAAGCTGGCAATTAGGCAAATGACTTACCTTTGATTCCCGTTTGTGTATTTTTACACAGAGTGTGTCATACTATGTTTGCCTTTGAATTTCCAAGTTAGGCAATAATAGTTAAAATAAATTGAAAGAACAAGTTGAGATAAAATAAAATGTATTATATTATAATGCACACACACAGCCAGACGATCAAGTCCATTTCGATTAGTGTGATAGCATCTTTGATAGCCGTCTAGTGTGATAAAGAAGTGATAGTGAATCAATGCAAATGAGGGTAATAATGGGACATAGTGTAATGCAGAATGTCGTTAAATGTATTAAGTATTGGATTTCATGGTATTCACAACATAGAGATATTGTCAATGTCGCATATATTAACTTGTACATAGTATTTGTATAAGAGCAGGTTGTGTATGTGTACAGACTGTTGTGTCATTATATTAGTAGTGTATATAGTAAATGACAAAAGCTGAACTGAAAGTAGGTAGCTCATCCATACCTCTACGCGACACATCATAGTTGATCTACGTGCTGGTAAATAAGATTTAGCTAGCTAAGCTGTTAGGAAAAGTTAGGAATAGTTAAGATAAGAAACGAGCAAGAGGTGATACTAAACAAGTTTCCGAAGGGCAATTAATATAGGAATGATTGTAACTAATGAGGATCACAGTTTGGATGATGCATTTTCCCCGGAGAGCTCAGGAATCTGTCTAGGACATTAAACTACAACTACAACAACAATCGAACAACCAAACCACCATACCAATACCAATAGAGTGACAACAGTTAACAAGGAGACGAAGCTGTGCAATGTTGCAATGATTACTCCCGACAATTTCTCAGAAGTGTGGGATTCCTATAATACAAATTCACTCTAATACACAGCCCTACAGTATAACAGTATACAAATATACAATACTGAATACAAATATCTGTGTATTGTAAATACTAGACTTCTTATTTATATGCTACACTCCTTTAGTGTGTCTAAGTCTATACAAATATGAGTTGTATGGTATTCTGTGAAATAGCAATAGTAATAGTGTTGGCGAGGTTAATATTACATATAGTGTGAGTGTGAGTGGTGGAATATAAAGCAATAACAATAATAACAGAACAGATACAGATAGAGGAATACTAATAAGGTTGAGTTTAATCAAAGCTAGGCAGAGATTAGATGGCGAAGTGTAAAGTTGAAAGTAAAAGATGATATTATAATAAGGGAAGGGATCTCTGGTAATGTAGTAATGCGGAGTTAATAGTGATTGTGAAGCATGTAGTGTATAATAGGAGTGTTGCAGATGGATATGGGTATTATTTATATTGGGAAGAAGAAAGGCAGTGAGAGAGAGACAGAAAGAGAGAGAGATTAAGTAGTGTAAGTGGAGGCAGAGACTGAGGTAGTAAGTAATACACGAAGTATTAGAGTGAGAGAGTGGTAAGTTAAGTAGCCTCGGAGGATAATATAGAGAAGAAGAGCACGTCAAGTCAGGTGAGTGTTTTTACGTGACAACAATGGATGTTGCTTCTGCCTCCTTTTCAATGATGGCATAAATTAGGTCTGAAACAGGGGCAATAAAACTGCCAACTTGTAATGTACTTCAACTTCGTTTTCGATGCTCAACAGCATAGGATGGCTGATGGTTCGTGTTAATGCCATTCTGTCCCTTGTTTTTCGATAAGAGAACTAGGCTAATTTTTCAACTTCTTATTACTTGACTAAGACTCTAATGTTGTTAGCTTACCTATGTTATGTCTTCTTGCCTAGCCTCTTGACTATAACAATAATAATAACAACAATTGTCTTTCTTTCTTTCGTGTTCGGCCTTATGAAGACTTTTCTGGCTGAAGAAGTAGTAATAGTCATAATATAGGTATCTTCTGTATCTCTCTGTGTGTGTGTCGTGTTATGTCTTTTAATTCTGTACCTCTTTTCTATGCAACTACAGACTATTATACAATACAACCTATATGGAGATACTTGTACAATACATATAAATATATTCTGAAAGAAGCAGAGATGAGAAAAACTCAAAAGCTAGTCAGATTCCTCTCACTCACTCATACTATGTTATGTATAATAGTTAGCAACCAACAAGCAAGAGTAGTACAATAACTACTAAAGCTGATTTCACTTGAGTTTAATACGCAACATAATGCTTTGAATGATACAATATAATGAAAATGAAATGACCAGAGCTGGAATCTTGAGAGTGGACACAACCAAACGGCCCAATGATCATCATCACTATTACGAGAGACGAGAGAGATGAAATGAGAAAACGAGCCAAAGACTCACTGGATAACAACACCCAACCAACAAACCAGACTTGCTAAGCACCTCTTCCCAACTCAACTTCTTGACTGGAATTCTCGGCTCAATCGTCGTGTCGTGTCAACTATCTCTTTTATACATTTTACTATTTACACTTGCATTGCATTAAAATCGCCACAATGTATGTATATTTGACATTATGCATTCACATAGGTAAAGGTAGCTGGTTAGTAGTAACTAAGTATAAGCAACGTACTTACTTACTTATTCTAATATTCTAAAATGTAGTAATAGAGAAATATTTGCTGTGTTTGCCTCCTAATACGTATTATGTATACACTGAGATTGTATTTATGTATAGGTATATGCCTATAGGCAGAACAACTTTCGTCAAAGAACTCACTCAGAACCAGAGAGATGCACACAACGCATAGCACAACTTGCTATAAAGCCAAGTTAACTAAACGGCACTCATAATACAATTCTTCTTGTATTCTTGTCTGGCTGTCTGTGTTGTGGTCATTGTAATAATAATAATGTGTCCCTACATGTTATTCTAATGAGCCGGCTTTATTCATTATTTCAGTTTACGCGCATAGCATCGCAGCTTCGCCTTAGCTTAATGTTCCCAAGCTTTTGCTCATTCATTACAAAGCGTTGTATTACAAACAATCAATGTTCCTATTACTTACTTTAATTCAACTTTAACTAAATAATATTATACCAGAATTGATTACATGCTTATACATACAATATATATAGGTACGGAAAAAATTAGCTCTTGCATGCTTTGCATAATACATAATACTACACAAAGTTATTTAAGCTATGCACATACTATACCTACCTATACAAGAAAAGAAATAAGTATGGAATCAGCTTAAGTTATTTACAGCTTATATATATAATAGACAGCTTAGTTGATGAGTGTATGTCTGGGTTGATGTAAAACAAGGAGAGTTTGGTATAAAACTCGAGAGTGTTTAGCAGAGACTACACACATGCACATTGTATGTGAATGGTCACCTGCCAGCCATGCCTTCAACGAAAAGAATTGAATTGACATTCTTTCTTTAGTCTTATTGCGTTTCTGTTGTTAACTGTCTTTGTATATTGCTCAGCATAAATAAGTAAATCCTGTCCTTTAAACAGTAAACATGAAGTGGATGTGAGTTGAGTATGTAGTTCTTGACACGGTCATTTGATTCCATTACTATGCGCAGCACAACACGCATTATTATGTTAGTGATGTTCCTACTTTACTTTACTTACTCCTGCTCCTATTCAACACACACACATGTCAACTTCCCTTTGCTCACAATAAACTGACCAGCAAATCTAAGTAAGGATGATCATACTACGCCTATGTGTAAAAAATACAAAATATCTACATAATGTGTATACGTAATATTATTAAGTAGGTATATTGTAAATAAATACATGTAATTTTACATTGAAACATATTACACAGTGGTTGTATTTGTACTAAAAGAAAATATAGGCAAATATACTGTGTAAACTGTGTATGGGTATTTGTAGTATTTGACTGTCTCAAGTTTAAGCTATTTGAAGTGTGGTAGTTATATGTAGTGTGTATAGGGCTAAAGAAGAGACGGGTAGAATGAAATTACAGATAAAAGTGTGCTTGAGTATATTTATACGGGCATGTAGTGTACAGAGTAAGAGGTATAGGGTAGTAGGTAGGTATAAGAGACAGACAGTACAAATACAGTTGACTCGGCTAGTCCATATCCTTAGACAATAATGCGATAAAATGGAAAATATGACATTGCTAGCTCATATCGTAACTTTTCTAGTGCGGTTTTTACAGCCTATCTACGACCTGTCTTGACGGCTATTGCACATGTAAATGAAATCCTAGCAATAATACTAAAGATGTGATGCGAGCAAACGACTTGACTAGGTAACTACGGGTTAAATGATGGTGCCCATGTTTTAATGATTTTTGATGTGTATCCGTTTGTCTATCTAATTTGTGCAGTTATAGTTCTAAGGTTAATTTTGAAAGCACACGAATACTCAGGTACCTAGTTTGTTATTTCCTTACAACATACAAACTATATAGTATGTGTAGAGAGAAAGCTACATACACTGCACGAAAAATAAAGTAATTACGATTTCTTTACAATTTAATTTTGCATGCAACTCTTGTCAACAATTCCGCTATTTGATGTGTGATGTGTAGATGAGGTATTATTATATTATGAATCATGCGATGACCATTACACTATACAGAATAATGGCTACGCGCATTATACACATAATACACTACACTGTATACTTTGTGCAAAACAATTTTACGCATATACCTGCCTAGGTATTGCAATAATAATGGTAGTATACATACGCTATAATATTTAACACATAGTAGTCGTATTCTGCACACAGAAAACAAGACGTGTATGTGTACGTAGTATGTAGGTATATATGGTACCTTGATTTGATAGGTTGTAGTTTGCGGCGTGTGTAAATAGCTGTATTGTACAGTGCAGACAGGAAAAGGGCAAAACAAAGTTGTGTAAA
>JAQFYB010002016.1:0-27624 GCA_034694085.1 Pogonognathellus longicornis | reverse complement strand
TGGATGGGATGGCTATGGTTTCAACATCTTTTGGAGTGGATGGGCAGGGATGGGCAACTGAAATTTCCATCTCTGGTTCACACTGGTGGTAGCTGACAGATAGATATGAATGAAATGAGTCATTATCGCCTGCTAGTCTCTGACCCTACTTTGCTGGTCGGGTTGAGTTGAAGTGTTCAAAGCTGAGCTGAGTAGCTAATTAGGCTTAAATAAACCAAAGGAACTTTATGCGAACACTGAACCAAGTCAAGACCCCCATTAAGCTGCGTTTTATTATTAGTTATTACTAGGCATGATGCCTACGTCTTATGTGTGTGCTTGCTAAATTAACTCTTGTTCAATGTGAGCTCACAGTTTTCTTTATAAGACTTAATTATACTGTGAGAGATGACTGAGTCACTTCTTTTTATCACAGCTCACTTGTCATGCATTCTAAAACTAATCTTTAACTTTTTCAAATGTTTTTCTTGTCGCGAGTCGTGCTGTAAACGACTTCGTTTTGTATATTCAAAAACTATGCGTAATAGTGGGCGGAGCACCTATGTCGACTTGAATGTTAATAGTGTATATGGGATAGTGTATTATATCTGTAAAAGGACAAAAGTTGCTCTTTTTGCAATTTAACTTTTACACAGATTTGATTAGGAATAACTTTTCCTTCTTTAGACAGGAAATTAAAATACGATGAAAAGAAATGTTAGTACTTCAACCAAACTACTGTACTAAAATAGTAATCCAATTTTAGTACCATTGTATTTCTAATTAGTGTTAGTTTCCCTACTTCAATTTATGTATAGCAATAAAAAAAGTTAATACTCATTATGTAGTTACGTAATTTATTTATTTCTACAATTACATAACATTATGAAGTTATAACGAATGATTACAATTGAATAAATAAACAAAATATTCGCTCAAGGAGATCTATTATAATTATAATTAAAATAATTCCAAGTTCTTAAACTATAATGATTGGCTTGGATAATAATAATTACGTTATTTTTTTAGTTAACAACTTTAGTTAGACTTGTTAGCAGTATTCTTGATTGGATCATTTTGATAAATATGACATAATGTGTGGAATATTTCTTTTTACAGACACCAAGTCATCAATCTCAGAAACAGTCTCAGTATGGAAGCACTAGTTTGTCTTCACTTCCATCGAACGAGAGAATCATCGAGACAATCAACAGAGTAAGTCATTCCTTCAATTTTTATATACCATGATTAAATTATTTATGTACTATTACATTTGATTATACCATTTCTACTCTTCTGAAACCACTTTTGTATTAAACATAGGTTGTATTAATTTTATATTGTAGATGGTTATAGCATAAAAATTTGAGTACGAACAAGGAGTCCGAAATCTTTAGTCTTACAGCGTTTGTTCATCTTCCGGGGTATCACGAATACGTATCTGTATCTGTACTGTACACACAACTGTTTGTTATATGAAAAGAAATAATTTAAAAATGCAAAGAACACAGTTACTTGGATCATTATGGATAAGTACGTGAGTTACAAATGCGAAAACTGTTATGATGAAATAAATATATTATTTGTAAACAAACAATCTATAAACAAGATGAAAACTTAAATTGTAATTCATTTCTCATAATATTGCTACATTTCCTTTACTTATATGCACAAATGATCAGTATTTTCATTTCAAACTGCATAAACTGTTTAAAACAACATTTATTTAATCATTTCTCAGCATAAAATATTGTACTATTAATTTCTCTTACAAATTTCGACATTTCAACTCACGTCTATTCTATTGAATCCAAGGCAAGCTCTCATTCTAGCCATAAAAGAATAACTACAAACCCTTGCTCTACCTCAAAGAGTCATTACTCTCATCCTAAGAATAGCAGGATTGACAATCACTACCAAGGGTCTAAAAGTTATCGTTTATGCTGCATGAGATGAGCACTTTCTCGTTTCATATTGCATATAGTCCCTAATCTCCACTTTCTATGTCAGTCAGAAGTTGTAAACTCAAAACCAAGGAACATTATAGTATCTACATGTACAACATAATATGCATATACCGTGGTAAATTTATATCAGTAAATAATATCCCACTTCTGCTTAGGTAGGTACTTCTACTGAGGTCAGGGCTTATTACATACGATAAGTCGGAATGCGAACTTCCATATTTGTGTGCATTTTATTTCCAGTCCATAAAACACACACAAGACTAATAATACTGGAGTTGACTTCCTTTCTCCTTTACTCACTCCAGACTCAGTCGTCACTCGAGTGAAATAGAGATAGTCGAGTCAACTACATTACATACAACTAGAAATCTACGTCTAAAGGTAAAACACACACTCATACACACAACACACTGGAAACGAAACCGGTGTAAGAATAATAGAAACCTAAATTGAGAAATACATGTTTTGTTGTATAGTGCGTTCATAATATCATCATCATAATACTAAACTACTATAGCACTCTGTGCATTCATTTCCTTGATAAAACGACAAGCTGGGGAAATGTAAAGGGGTCTGGTGTTATTTGTAGTACACAATGGAAAACAGCCTAGGCAGTTCTGATTCTGATGCACGTGTCATAATGGACTTAGACATCACACAATGTAGTAGAAGCACTGATGATGATATGCTCATGATATAATGGCTTGGCTTAGTGGTTAGTTAAAAGCCTAAAGTAAACAATATTAGCTACGTGTTACACCCTACAATCCTATCAGTATAAGGGAATCTAAAGTACCTACTATGAGTTAATAGAAAAAAGGCCCGTGGCAGGACATGGCTCTCAAGCTGTGATGAATACTACACGTTTCCGTGTGCAGAAAAGATGATGTTCACATTGTATTGACTCTCGTCTCGTCCTATTCATTATTCTTTTACTTTTCCTTTTACTTTCAGCTGAAATATGAAGAGCTTCAGAGGAGGAAGGAGAGAATCGCTCAAGAGCACCAAATGGTAAGTAAAAAAGAAAAATCTATTATCCTCATTATCTTGTGTGTATAAGGCAGATATCATAGTGTTGTTTACTGTGTGTGTAGGTAGTATTATTAAAACAAGTATCTAACAATATAGGTACAATACGAACATATTGCAATGAAAATTTCATACAAGTCATACAGTAAAAAGCTAAAGCTGTATGCTACCTTATTACATTTATATTAACACTTAAATGCTCACACAAAGAACTTTTTCCTTCGAAAATTTGATGAGCAAAAACCTATGTACAAATATATGTATAATTTCTCTTGGACTACCTTTTTCTTTCTCATGTGTCATGAAATACTAGCAGTGTTTTATCTGTTGGTTTGAAGAACGTACTTAAATCTGCTTCAGTTCAGTGAGAAAAGAAGGTCTCATATTGAATGTTTCTTCGTTTACTTGCTTGGCATCGGCTGGTACCTCTACAGACTTTTAGAATACTTCTACCATCATACTACAGTCCTACACTAGGTATAGCTATACATTTAAACATGGTCTTGTGTACTGGTTAATATCCTCGTGTCGTTAAATCAGCCTGAGTTGTTGAACAGAGCGAAATGTCTTAAGTATTATAAGTATATAGTGTGTAAGTAGAAGTAAACTTATTTAGCCAAGGAAGGCAGTTAGAGGTTTAAGGATAAAATAGTTAGGTTGTACGCACTCAACGACTACGCCACACTCTCCTTTCCCCTCTCACACTTTCCTCCATCCAAGAGAGTCCTTTATTCCATGGGCTTTTGCTTTGGTTGCCTTTCCACTTATTTCATGAGAGCTGAACTGAAAGTAAAAGAGAGCTCCAAGAAACCAGACACAGAAATTCTGTTAAAAAGGAAAACTAGAGAAAACTACTAGGAGTACTGTAGTAGTACTGTAGTAGTCTTCGTCCTCGTCTTCGTCACAGTAATACTAGTAGTACACGTATACACATAGACTCAGACCTATGGTATGGGGAAAGCAAATGCAAACCTAACGAAACGAAACCAAGCCAAGCCAAACTCCTCCAGAACTCTCCACCACCATACCACAGTCTATTACTACACTGAATACACAGAGCCAGGCAGAAGTGCGCTTTCTATTAAAGTAGGAAGACGAGAAAGAAGCTTTGAGTGAAAGGATTCTTCTTGGACTTCCTGGATTTTGTGTAGGAAATGAAAATCCAGTTGCATTCCATTCCGTGTGTATATAGTAGGACAGTGGTGATGGTGTGGTGGCATGGTGTGTGGTCGGAGTGAGTGTGGTGGCGGTTGTTGGAATAACGTAGGTACCTACACTGTACACTCACTCATAGAATTGCTATTCCTTCTATGCAGTATACAATTTTATATATTTGTACTAGGTAGGTACAAGTGTATAATACACATACGTAATACGATTCAATACTTTCTCGCTCCTTCCTCTTTGCCTTCCTTTTTAAAAAGGAAAAATGCTAAGAGCTCTCTCTCACTTTCCTTTATTTAGACGGGTACACTTGAATGCCAGGCTGTTCGGGAGCAAACAATACCATGCTATGCCTCGCTTATTCCGTCTGTACTATGTGTAGTATGTGCCATGTAGCATGCAACAACAGCTTGGGTTGAAAAACTCGGGAATTTGTAGTATATATTTGTGCTGGTCTAATATTTATCGTATAGATAGTTTAGATAGGTACACATTTAGGTAGTTTTGTTGTTGGTTGTGCGTGTGAATGTGTGTAGGAGTGAATTTAACGCATTTTTGGAGGGATATACAATGTGTGGTACACGCAGAGAGTGAAAATCCTGAAGAATTGTTGTTATACGACGAGCGAAGCGTTTATCTAAGAGAAAAACGGACTAAATCCGATTTTAAATGGAAATGCGTAGCTTTGTGTAGTTCGGAGACCCATACAAGAGTGAATTCTTCCTGCTTATTTCTTCGTTGTCGTATACATTTGCATAATATGCGTAGAGGCAAGGCACCATGTGTTTAGTTCCTGTTCGGAAAATGCTAACACAAAAAACTGTGTCCTGAGTTTATGTCTACTACCGCTGGTTTGTTCAGGTACTGTATTTATTAGTTTAAAGCGAATGTTGTGTCCAAACTGAATGCTGCCACACGTTATAGCGTTAGTATTTTCAACATGCGTAAGCTACATGCACTATATCTTATTTCCTTGTCAAACTTGACACTCCATTTACATAGTCTCATAGTAGTACGCTTTAAGATTCCTTGTTGGAAGCTCGACTATCCCATTTACTCATTTAAATAGGTCAAAACTCTACATTATTCCGGTTCCGGTTACGAATAGCATTCTTCTGTGTAGACAGTCTTATATAAATGATGATTATAAACGAGGAGATTTGCAAGTGCAAAATAAAAGCACAGACCTAAATAGAATGTAATGAATGCTCTCTGAAATACTACTAGTACTTAATACTATATCTGTATTGGATTGTTGGCTAACTTTTTGTAATAATAATAATATAATGGTGTAGGTATACGTATTATGGTATTACGTTTAGTTTTCATGTTAGGACTTCAAGTAGTAGTTATCCCACAATAGTAGTACAAGTAGTCTTATCTTAACACGACTTGGTGTAGTTAATAGCCCCTCTCAAGCATTTAATGGGATTCAGTTCACATAGTGTGTATAAAGTATAGGTACTTGGGATTTCTTTTGTTCTGGGCCAGAAAGGCTCATATAAATATATTTAGGGGAACTGAGTTGTCAACGGGTAATGTCAACACTAATGCTGTTTTATAAATATGTGAATGCACTTGGGTTCTTTTAGAGAAAGGCAATTTGAATTTTATGTTGGACCCAACTGTTCCGTTTACATGCTGGAATATCAAATTAAATCTGGATTTCAAATTTCTAAGCCCAGCTACTAACTCTGTGTATGTCTTATAGAAAATTTAGGTTTAGGGTTTACACCAAACATAGACTTTCCCTTTGCCCAAGCCAAGATTGCACATACAACAACATAGCATGACATACGTACCTGCCTATACCTATGTAAGAAAGATAAGGAGTGTCCTGTTGTTGTTCACACTGGAAATATTTTCGTACTATAAGTAAACTAATGGAATAAATACATATGAGAGTAGAATGCAGTGAATGCTATGCAAGTACAGTGCACTGTTGTGGTCCATGTTGGGGAAATTGCCGTCTTCTGGCAAAATAGTGTTTAAATGACATGGCAGGACACTACTGTTTTATGTAAATATATTCGAATGAGTCTGTTGCAAATAAAACGACTGTGTTGCGAATAAAATGAGTTAAAGCTTGAGTCTGTTGGCCGTGTTAAGCTAAATGGCACCCTCTTGCCGCTCTGTGCACATCAGCACAGCATGGCGTGTGTTTTCAGTGCTCTAGTTTTTCAAACTTTCCAACTAGGCTTTATTATTTATGTACGGAGGAGCAAGAGAAAGAAACAGTCCACAGGTTTGAACTGGATTGTCTTATGCTCTTTATTCTTCCCCATAGAAAATATATGTGTGTGTAATCTTCTATGTATGTACCATGTTCACTTTAGATTTGACTTTTGTGTCTCTGTGTATAGGTATAGGAATATAGGATATGTGTGTTCCAGTTTTAGTGTTATGTTATGTCATGTGGTCTATAGGTATAGATACATATGGAGATATGTATAAGAGCAGGTTGCGTAAATGCATCGCAAGGGTATTTCATTTTAGTGGAGTTTGCAGGAGATGAAAGGATGTGAAGAATAGAGTAAGAAAAATGGTGGGATTGTGAAGAAAGTTAAGTTACTCTCGTAGTAGAACTTTGTTGAGGAAAGCCAAATCCATCCGACCATAATAGAAGAACGAGAAATAGTAGAACAGGATTGACGGAGAATAATAAGGAAGCAGTTTCACTTCCGGATAAAGAGGTAGACGAATAGCAAAAGTTTTCCTTAATGCTGTCACTTACAACATTTCTTTACCACACTACAATACAATACTACCACACAGACAAGAAAATATTTCACTTGTGTAAAGTTTCCGTCACTTTGTGTTGTGCTATTCTACAATGTACCTACTACCTACCTACACAGCTTTACCTACCTGTGGTTTTTAGACCGATTTTCAGTCTATAGTTTGCTGTACAATAGTTCTAGTCCTTTAATTGTGTGCAAAAGCGATTCGGGTGACAAATTTTGCGCTCAATAACTTTGTAAAGAACCTAAAGGCATCCAACGTTAATTGCTAATTAAAAATGTTCCAATTCAAGGTGTGATGAAGATTCATATTTTATTTGACCTGCTTTGTCAACCAATGAGTTTAAAATATAATCTGAAATCAAATGCTGCATTTTTCACTATTACCTGTTGTAATACTCTCAGAGAGAATATATGTTTCTTAACAAAAAAAATATGTGGGTTACAGTTACATTTTTGTTTAATATTTAATCTTGCTTGCGTCGCGTATAATGGTTTTAGTCTAGGGCAATCCATGTTCAGTTTAATGATGTTACAAAAGCTGTAAAAACGACCGCTTTACCCTTCTGCTAATTATTATTTAATGATTACCTTTCTAATACAAGTGTCTATGTCTCAAAATGCTTTCAATGATTACCACAGATTACTGTTTGTCGTGTGTTTTTGGTATTACCAAAAACCAAAAACACACGACAAACAGTAATCTGTGAATGATTACCAAACCTTAAAATGAGCAAATATTATGTGCATATAAAAAATGTTAAATAACCCTACACATTCTATGAATTGGAAATCTGTATGAATTTTGAATTTAGATATTATGTACAACTGATCCTAAATATAAAAAACTTCATAATGTACCATTAAACTTAATTTTTTTATTTGACTGTTTCTATTTGAACGTGATGATAAAATTTTAGCAAGTTTGTCACATACTATTAGACGTAATATTATCAGTAGATTGACAATGACTGAACTTTACATAGATAGCAATTTCTAATGTTAAACCAATGATTCTGTTTAAAAAACTACAATAAGATATCATATCGAGAGTATCGACAGACAAAGATTTTGTGATAATTTTCTAACACTAAACTGAACAGGTGGTGTGTGTGTGCTTATAAAAATTGTTGCTAGTACCTTAACTATAAAAAATAACAGCGTTTGTTTAAGTAGAAGTGTTATTGGTACAAGGTATGTGTTTTGAAGGAGTATATAGCTGTAGCTACTGTATGATAGTAGAGTGTGTTTATTTGTATCTATGGGAGAAAGAGGAAGTCGTTAGTAGTGAAGTGACTATGTTGGAGGCTACTGCTGTACTGATACGAGTTGTTCATGTAACGTAAAATATCTAATGAGAGAACGTAGAGTGATTTACCTTGGAAAGTCCTTGGCCTTAAAAGTTTTTCAAGATCAAGAGCAAGAGGCGGAGTTGTGTCTGGAGCAATGTCACAGAAATTGTAACCTACAAACTGAGGGTTGTGTTAAGATAGGCCAGGGCCACGGTGAATCAAAGCAAATCTAGCGACCAGGATGAGGCCATACAAACCAGGAAAGGTAGGTTAGTCTCACAAAATTTACTCGTGTCTTCTTCTATCGTATCCTGTCCTGTCCTTTCCACAAAACTATAATTTATACGTCTACCCTACACATGTATTTGTACATGTGGGAATCTCTAGGTGAAGTTCTGGGTTAACATTTCATGCATTCTATTATTGGCTAGGTCGACTCTGCTCTGTTCTATTCTCTACATTCAGTTTACTTTACTTTACCGACTGTTGCGCACTTCTCAATCCACTACTTGTCTATACACAACACAAATCAAACGCAAGGTTTGTGTGTAGCTTCCACTAAAAGTGTACCAGGGACAAGATCAAAACTACAATGTGTATGTATGTGAATGAGTTAAATTGAGTTGAGTGTGCTGCTGCTAGTGTATCTGTGTATAACATAACTACTTTTTCTTATACATACTTGTTACAGTCAGAGATACACACAATAATGTGGAATTTGCCTTGTGCTGAGCATTGTGCATGTATTACATATAATGTTACATATAGTGTGCTTGGATTATGTTGTAATGTACTTCCAACTGCGTGTACTACATAGTAGGGCTACTGCTGTGATGTTACAGAATAATGGGAGTCGTGTTGAGACTGCGGAGTCTGAGCAATGCAACCAAAACCATCAGCTGGTTTTTTGCCGAGTCGATCTCCGAGAAATGGATCACTGAAATGGGGGAAGAAAGTAACTCTCCAGTATGAGAACATTCTCAATGTCATTGCATTGCATTAAATTGTATTACTCTACTGTATAGTAGTAGCATACCAGGCTCAAGCTTTAGTTGTGTGCTTAATGCTACATTCATGTTCTTAAAGAACAGTTCTATATAGTTTTTATGTGTATGTATATTTATACCGTAACCTTAAGAGTTCACACACACCGTGTGGATTCCCCGCCACAAGAAGGTCACTGTTTCTTAAGGACATTTGGTCATACAAACACAATTTCTCGCTGTGGCTAAATCCATCCCTTTTTACCTGTTGAGTAAATGCCAGGCTTCCACTCTAGACTATGTGCAAATGCATGTGTATGCTGTATGCATGGCTTGAACTGCTCTGACTGCATGTGCATGTGTATGGTATATATGTGAGATACAAATGATCCGATATACCGATAGTTAGGGAATCAATCGCAAAACACCTGTCGGAAATATCACACTCCTCTACTTGTACAGCACTAATGCTTCACACGTTAGAATGCACATGGGAAATACATACCAATACACATTCATAAAAAATTGCTATAAATGGATTATTTTTGCGGACATTTTCTTATAGGTTTCAACAGTAGGACTAATTTTTATTATTTACAATACCACAAATAGGTAAGTGTAAATTTTTAGCCGAAATGATGCTACAAAATAGAGTCCGTTAATATTTTAAATTATGAATAGAATTTTTGTAATGAAATAAAAATTGCAGATGATCTTGTTTTTCCGAATCTGTGTGATCATACTAAAAGCATTATGATTATAGCGGTAAATGTGATAGAAATATTCATGGTTTGATAAACGAGTATAAAGGAAACTGTTGATGTTGACTAGTAGGTATGTACTATACAGCGTATCAAGTGTGGTTTATTGTATATAAATTTAGAACGTAATTAAGTATATAGGAAGTGTTTATATTTGCACGAAGTGTTTTTCGCGAATGTAATGTTGAGCTCGGTCGTTGCCGTCAATTGCCATGGCCTACGTATTTGAGTGTGTTGTGTGACGTAGGTAACTTGGTCTATGTGAAGATGGTCGGGGTAAGGTAGCAAGAAAAAGAGTTCATCAAGTTTGGCACGATGATGGACACACTATGATTTTGGTTTGGGTGTATTTTGCAATGGGTTGAGAGTCCGTATTTCTCCAGAGTAGGGGAGTACGGCTGCGTTTGTGGTTCTATGGAGCTGTGTAGGAAATGTAGGGTGTACGGCACTTGCTGTGCGTCAGTTCTACACAGGCTACAAGGTTAAAGTGATGGGGATGTGAGTGAGTTGTAGTTCAGAGCAGCCTACATACAAGCACAATGGCACAGATACAAGAGAGAACACCTTGGGATGGGTCGTCGTCTGACCTTCGGAGCATTGAATTCGGGACGAGCTAGCCTTGTGAGTCGGAGACAAGGCTAGCAAAACCTAAATTGGGTCGCAACTCGACCCTGAGCACTCCGACATCCCGAAGGATACCCTCATCCTCTCCATCCTTACGTAACCCTCAATACACTTAACCATTGCGAATCTCACTCTACTATATTATATGTACACCATTTTCTACGCGTCCGTTCCCGTTTAGTAGTCTTACTTACTTACTGTGTATACTGCAAACATACATGTGCGACTCTGCTACTCTTGTCGTGTACTTTCCCTATCTTTCCCCTTCCCTTTACTCTAAACAGTTTTTCATTGTATTTGTAGATATGAATACAAGATAGCTATGTTTTAACTGTAGGAGTCTTGCCATCAAGTCATTTAGTCGACGTCTGCTGCTCAGACAACCTCTTTCAGTCCTTTGAGGCTCTCTCACACTCTCACACGTGTACATAAGTGCCATATGTACAATAAGTTATTATTGTCTCAACAATTTTAAGTATTACATTAATTAGCTTGTATTATGTATAGGTTGAGGCTGTAGGCATTAGTTGCAATAAAGGATTTTGGTTTCCGTTTGAGTTGTGGTCTGGTCTTGTATAAAAATCTTTTACTCATAATATTCTATAATCTTTTTACCATTTCCGTTTCAGAAATATAAATTACACAGGGATTTACGTATATCGTGTAGAGAAGTGTGTGATAAGGTGGCGTTTTTATCATTATATTTAATAGGTAGGTAATTATGAGGATATTACGTTGTAAAACACTTACGTATAAACTGCAAAGTGTAAATAGTCGTAGATAGTGGTGTACATTACAGTTTAATTATAGTAAAAGTGATAGTCATTCCTATCTTAGGGCCAATGCTGCTCTTTTACATTTTTAACAAAGAGTATTGAATATTATATCACAGAATTATTATAGCCTTGACGTGATCATTTAATTGTACGCTACAGTGCTGGAGTATCTCAGGAAAATTCTCTATTGTGCTAAACGTGATATTTCTTTTGTGGTTTGTCAGTTTCAATGTTTAGTAGCAGTCTCCGTTGATAAGGGATAACAAGTTACTGTATACAGATAGTAGGTATATGTCAATTGTGCATGGTAAAATATCACGAGTTAGTAATTTTAATAACTAATATTTATACCTATGTATATGTAGGTAGCGATTTAAGCACAATATCACTTTGTCATTCACTTGTAAAAGACTTATGGTTCCTTTCGTTAATAAGCTACAAATGTTAGGAGCATTCAAGTGTAGGTAATTTAATAATTATTAGCTGCAGACAAAAGCAGCTACAATTATTAGGTACTTATTACACTGTGCACCTAATACATACAATGTTAAATGATATGTCATTATGCCCCGCGTGTGTAGTTGTGTGAAAAGTTAGCTAACCCATACATATTATGTGTGCAATGCTAAAGTATCATGTATGTGCCTGTGTGTATAAATAATAGAATCTATATAGACACAGCATGTAGCAAAGAAAGAGAACGATAGCAATGAAAACGCAAAGCCAAGTTCATATTCTATGTACTTGTATGAACGTATGCTCAACATTCAAGGTTTCAGACTGCTAGGCTGTATGTATATGTAAACTCAAGCACACATACGCTAAATACACTCTTGTATGCTATGATATGATATTATGCTGAAGCTATGTATGTTTGTGTAAGATTGTTAATATGTTTACGACTGTTATGACATGGCTGTTTAAACAAGGGAAGTCTTCGTATTATTGGTAGTTTATGTACAGACTGTATATAGTTTATGGTGTTGCTATACGACGACTTTATTGACACTGTAACACTGTATCTGACGGAGGTTTACCTTGAATATGACAAAAAAGTGTTTAGGCAAGTATTTGAAACGAGGGTTCTTCCTTGTTCTTTCTATAGACTTGCTGAAAGTGTTATTTTAATACACGTTGCACTTATTACAGATTATCTTCTAATGCAATAAAATATCACATAAAAGTATAAGTATGAATATATCTAGTATGGTTGTATAAAATCTGCTTTATGTGAGTAAGTATTAAATATTGATGCTAGCAATATATGAAATGGAGTGCTATACAAATGTATTAAGTTGTATACATACAGAGTAGGATTTTATACTATTTTGTGAGGAATAGTACTGTGGAGAAAAAATGTTATTACATTTGTAAAGCGTTTATTACTGTTATTATGTTATGGTTCTGCAGTGGCAATTACGTTAGCAATTTTTCCGGATGTATCTACTAGACAGGGAGTTCGCCTGTAGCTTCTGCTGTATCTGTATCTAGCACTACATGTGTACAGAATGAATAAGTGATGATGTATGAGCTGTTGCTTATAAAATGCTGCAATAATAGTAGAATGACATGACAAGACGGGAGCAAGCGATGAAATAAATGAATGATATAGTGCCAGTGATAAGTTAGCGGCTGCCATGGCTCTGACATTGGCAAATGGTTCATGTTCCTTCATAGAATTCCTTATATTATTATTATTTCTTTATGCTCATGCCATCGGATGATGTGGTGGTAGAGCCAGTGAGAGTTGTCGGCTTGTATTTTCCTTTCCTCACCAGAATTCTCTCTCTCTTACACACATACACACACTTACTCGTCGACCTGATGATATTCACAGTATCTGGTAAGTGGAGAGGGTTTAATGTAATTTAGGCTTTGCCATTGGATTTATTGCAGTTGAAATGCAATGCGAGTTGATAGTTTCCCCCGCAGAGTTTATGAGTTCATTCGTG
This sequence comes from Pogonognathellus longicornis, assembly GCA_034694085.1. Classification (NCBI taxonomy): domain Eukaryota; kingdom Metazoa; phylum Arthropoda; class Collembola; order Entomobryomorpha; family Tomoceridae; genus Pogonognathellus; species Pogonognathellus longicornis. Next base: position 14,356 of record JAQFYB010002016.1, on the reverse strand, counting down.
AACACCAACTCACTGCTCAAGTTCCACTGATGCTATGAGCTGGGCAAAGTGCTAAATTCACACATATACACTTGATACACTTATACACATACACACAAGAGTTTAACTGTGAAATACTGTGAAGGATCTCATTCCCTGTAATACAAGAGGAAGATGTATTTTGTTAGTTTCCAGAATTCCGGACAGTTGGGATTACATATATTATATTATGTTGCATTACACTGGATTACATTTAGTATGTAGTTGCTTTCTCTCTCCAGTATCTCTCTCATCCGATATTCCATTTCTCGTGTGTATGTGTGTCTCGTTGTGTCCCACTTGAAGAACGTGCTTTTTCTTTCCTATTTCATAGTCACTCTTCTGTATATACACATACTGCTATCTCTTACTCAACCACATCGTTTGTATGGAGGGACACTGTTGTAAGAGTCAGCAGTTATTTGCTGTTACAATATTTAATACCACCGTGTTCCATTTTTGCAAGTAATAAAACACATTTTGAATGCTAGCCTTTAGTATTATTACAGGGTTCTGGTGCATTCATATATACACAATGAGCACAAAACGCTAAGATTAGAAAGGCGGTTGCAGTTTTGCTGACTATTGCAATGGGAGTAATAATCTTGCATGAAAGATTACCTCAAGAATTTTAAATGACACAGTTTACTCAAACAGTCAAGGTGTTTTATGGAGTTATGGCTTTCTTTGTAATACACACGAAACAAAAGTCCTTTGTCTTTTGCTGAACGTGAGAATGATGTATTTATTTGCACTAATGTTTTTAGTCTTTTCTAGAGGTTTTTTGTAAGATTAGGATTTGTCAAACATAAACAAGCATTAAAAGTAACAGTAGGTACAAGCAAAACAATAGGTAGGTACCTATTGCAATTCATTTGATGATTGGAAACGGTATATTTTATAGTGCGACCTGAACTTCTCATTACTTGTATAAGGTTTTATTTAGTATTTTGATAACATTTTATTATTAGGAAATGGAAATGACATTTTTAGTTAAATTGACAGAATGTAGTGCTTTTCACTTAAAAATGGAGCTTAAAAAATATCATTCAATTAAAAAAACGTAGGTTATGAGCTAAAAAGCACATGTTTAAGCCAATGTAAAATAAAATACAATTAAAGCGGTGCGGTGTAAGTATAGGCCCTTATATAGATCGCCACGTACATTAAGCATAAATGTTTTGCATTCAAGCCGTTTGCAGGTTGCCCAACTTATGGAAAACTCAAGCAAGCATTCCATGTATCAGTATGCTAACACATGTGTTCGCCGAGACACTCGACATCTTATTGTGATAGCTGAGTAGCTTTTCTCCGTGAAGGTAACTTGAGCTCTTTTATGGAACTCTTCTCTGATTTGCAATGCAATTCATGCATTACACAGACATGTGCTAAGGCTAAGCTGTGTCTGTACCTACATAGTCGAACTACTCTGCTCTCCTAGAAAAGAAAAGAAAGGCACTTGTGCATACTTATAAGGTATAGTATTCGTTTTATGTTGTTTACTTGTATGTTTTTATTCTTTGTATATTCTTTATACCCCTAAGAAGCTATAAAGTGTCAAAATACTTCGACATTGTACATATAAATACTAGCATACTATAATGCACTAAACACAAACACAAGCAAGTATGTTAGGCGTCTAGACTCAATTCAACTCAAGTAGTTTTATGTTAGAAGACTTAAATACATACTTACTTACACAGTGATACAAATACACACAAATCAGCATTTAAGGCAGAGGCTTAGAAAGAAGAGTCTACTGACAATGTAGGTACCCCTTCTGCGATTTGCTTTTTTGCATTCACAGCGCTAATGCTTACACATATAGAGTCGACTACTAACAATAAGTAAATGTAGTACATAGGGATTTTTGGAACAAGGCACAATGAACACGCGAGGAAACTTGAGATTACTAAGGACACTGACGTATGTATGCAGTAAAGCTCTAGCAATGCCATAGCCCATAATGTTCTGTATGTAATGTAGGCGATACAAACACATGTACATGTATAAATGCTACAGCTGACTCAGACAATGTGAATGAGGCAGGCAGACCCAATAGTGCGCAATGCAAACCCTGTACATGCAACATAACAACAAGCACAATATGTATCGACAATTTGACATGGGAAAAGTCTCCAAGCAAATGTGCGCTGTTTTACACGCGACTATTAGAAGAGTCGTCTTTTTAGTAACAAGCATGTGTGTATCTGTGTAGTATGTAGTGTGTAAATACCTATTTATTTTTGTTGAGGCATATTATTATGTATGAGCGAGGGGAAGGGAGTGTGAGTGTGAGAGAGATACCTACGCAATGTTATAAATGCTAGTTGCAAAAGAAGGAAGCGAAAAGAAGACATCTCATTTTGAGGGTCGAGGGGAGCACGGCTTCTACCTGTGACAAAGCACAGAGGCTCTGTAAAGCACAGCGAAGTGCACGGAAACCATGACCCTGGACCAGAATTTCACGGCCTAGTTTTGAATTTGTACCCATTTTCGGAGCTCACATAACCTCGTCCACAATCCGCCGCTACACTTTTATCATTCCTCCTTAGCTCTCCGACCTCTCGACCGAGTTTCAATATCAAACTCCAAAATGTAGTGCGTAGTCAGCTCATATCTGTCCTTGCCTTCACGGTTCTTCTACACAACTCCACACATAACACTCAAAGTAGAATCTTCTCCATTCTTCCAGTCCCCGTCCTTCTCTTATCCATTCAACATTCACAAATACATTTTTCCTGGTACCGTTACTATCTTCAAACTCGCAAAACATTTGCACTTGTGCGCTGTTGCTCATACTGCTCGCAACGATTCGCACTCTTATTTCGGTGTTCTGTGCAATATTGTACAGTATGTTTCCTATTAACTCGTTAGAGTACCTACCTATTTCTCATAGTATGTACTACATACTACATAGGTACCTAGATATTTTAGTTTCTAAATATATTATACATTTATACACTGTACTATACATTACATTACACATACCTGCTAAAGGATAGAAAATATTCGTGCAAATCATATTTCTCTGTTTGTAAAATTTATGTTTCTTTATAAAGTTTTAACTGTGTACATACACACTATGGATACTTTACAAATAGTTTGCTGTAGTTCCTAGGGTCCTAGGATAGACAATACCCGCCATGGGACTCATCAGAGACACTGCAAATATTATACGGAATGTTTTCTAGCAGGAATTTGTTAGTTGCCAAATTTTATCTGAGAGATATTTACAATTTACGTTCTGAATATTATACAAATAGGAGTATTTGTAGCATCGTTTGATTCTGTTTGAAAAGGAACTTTGCACTTAATAGCAGTAGTAGAAAGGAATTGAGTGAACTTTTGACGCTGTTGTGGCACTGAGTGTGGATGAAGAGTCATTCGCATTCCCTCCTCGTAAAACTCCTTTACACAAGCCTTATTGAGATTTTCAGATGGGTTACTCTACTCTATTGTATACTACACCATTAGACACAGAACCCGCGTTTAGAACTAGCTGCTATTATAGCACTCTTGCAAAATCACAGTTATACATTATACCACATACACCAATATACCACACCATTCCGTTCTAATATATCTCACGATGTTCATTGCTTTGGCTTTACTTTACTTTACTCTTCAAATAGGTAATTGGCTTTTCCTCTTTTCCTGCTCTTTGTTATCCCTTGGAAGTACATTATCTGTACACTCTCTGTCTCTTTCTAGTATACTCTACTGTATTTCTATACACACTGTACATTTATACCAGTTTATCTGTAGCAAGGATATTTCTATTGTTTTACATCCCACGCTGTGTTATATTTACTATACATAAACATATACCTAGGTAGGTATAATAATACAGCGAGAAACTATTTGTATCTATATAGGTATGTGTATAGAGGGATTGAGTGCTATATTTACTTAGACCAAGCAACGTGCCTCGGTTTCTCGTAATGGGAACACACTTGATCAAATATTTACAAGTTTTCTGTGTAGTTTAGCTGTACACATGCATCTGCACTACATTCTCCTGTCTCCATTGCCTTGGGCTGCTTTGCTTTCTCTCTGTGTTTCTGAGTATATATTTTCATTTGGTTTTGCTACACTTTTTCCCTATTAGCTACAAAGCACACACAACAGTTCCTCTCTCGCCCCCTTCTCTTTCTCCCTCACTCTCTCATGCACTCTCTCTCTCTCTCTTTGTGTGCTGTTTGTGTATTCCTTAACTACACTCAAGTTAAGTATATAATAATATATATCTTACTCATAATATTGTATTAGTAGTATAATACATCTACTAGTAGTAAACTACAAACACTTCTTTACCATTTACGGTTAATGTTTTATATTTTGTAAGCTTATGGTTACTTAAATATGATGTGATGCGATGCTGGAAAAACAACATGAAAACTCCTAGTGTATTACAACAGTACAAGTTACAAGTATATTCATTTTTTGTTTTTTGTATATAAGTGTAGGTGGTAGGTGCGAGTGCGAGGACGAAGATAATGTATAAGTACGTATATTAGGAGAGGAGCTCAGTTATTGTAATCGTAATGTGCATTGTGGGGCTCACTAAAGTATGGAATTGTATTCCGTTTTGCATGAGACAAGTCATTATGCTCTATGCTTGTTGCACTAATGACTACTGCAGACAAAATGGCATGATAATGTGAATGAGGAGTCTTCTTTTGGCCACAGGCTGTGTATTTTTCCTTTTCCTCTATTACATTTCTTCTCCCTGCACTACCAAAGTTCACTCAAGTTTACTTACATTTATTTACTATATACTTTTAGACAACTTAGGTATATGCATACAAGGGAAGATGATGCCTGGTGGGTATAGTTGATACTGAATGTGTTTTTACATTTCACTTGTGTGTATCTGTTTTGTTTGCAGTGTACTATGTGTACATACAAAATGCAACACAAACCAAGGAAACTGAACCAGAATGAATGAGTACAAGAGAAGAAGTCATTAATGGTGGTCATTAGTGAACAACTGCATATAACTACATGTGACTGTTTACATACTGATACAAAGATACACAGCTGCTTGTACTTTCATACTAAAGAAGTGTAGGAAATAAAAGTGGAAAAGTACAAAACATAAAAATTACTCTACACACGGAGAGTTTACGTTTATTTTCATTAGACATACTTTACACACATTACACTTAGACACGCTATAAACTATCTTGTGTACCGTACCTGCAGGAGGAAAACTAAAAGTAATACTACCTGAGGATATTACGTGCACCTGTTGAGGATGAATATAATATACATAGTACCCAAATTTACTAGAATGCATATAAATACAGGGGGATTTACTGCAGAAAAATGTTTGCATAATCTTTGTACATAGTAAATATCCCATATTATGTACATACTGAATATACCAACTCTTAAGAATATTCACCATACATATATCTATGTAGATTGTAATTCACTTAAAATTTTTATTTACAGCATAGCTACACACAATACAAAACTACAACTAAAACTTGCTGTTTATTTTACTGATACTTTGAGCTGAATTTTTTGCAGCTTTTATACACACACCATGATCTTTGCATGTGGAAGTGTGCTTAACTTGGTTTTTGCAGAGTTTGTTAGCAGAAGCTTTTGTAATGAAGTTTTTTGCAATGTGTCTTTTTTGCACAACAGTTCTTTTTGCTGTATAGGAAGATTCTAAGACTATAATTATACAGATGGTAGATACGTGGGCTGTTAGAATGTTAAGATATACTGTTATGTAATGCTATGTAGGTTTGCACTAATATTATTTGTATATACCTATGAGTGTGTGTATGTGTGTTCCTATTGTGTGTTTGGCTATGGATGGGTTTGTTATTAGAAGGCGGAGGATGGGATTAGTTGTGTTTATTTATGAAGAGTAAGAGAGGAGGCTAATGACCAGCCATAAGTTAACCACGGTGCTTAGACCAGAGAGGAGAATAAGTTTGAGATGTAAGTAAGCTAATAAGAGAGTAGCAATTTAATGTGATTAAAATGGAAAAGTCTGGCATGGCTTGGTTAGATGATGGTGTTGGTGCCTGGCAATGATAATATGGGGCAGTGAAGGTTTACTGTTATTGGATTGGATTGGAATTGAGTCGACTTGAATTGCGTTGAATGGAGTCGATTGGACAAAAGTCTTTCGCTCGATGGGATTCTGTAGAGTTGAAGTGGAAAGAGGAGGAGAAGAGAGAAAGAGACGAGTTAAGTTCGTTAAGAATGGCGATCAAGTTGTAGCCTGGCAAAGTCTTCTTTGGCTCGGGCCTTTTCTTCCGTAATTAATGTGATGGCTCAATTCTTTAGACGTTCTTTATGCAATGGGTGGGGCCAAAAAGACAACCGCTACTACTGTCCCCAAAAACCTTTTTACCATTCTACCAACAATACACTCAAATACCACTGTACTAAATATACTCAAACGTTTGTAATATGCTGCAATAATAATGCTGCAGATATCATGTCAATGCTGTTGTGCTTATTTGTGGACACTTACAAGCACGAAAGCTATAAAAGGATCCATAAAAATCCTTAGTAATCATCTTAGTCAACACAAATAATTATTTGAAAATAACTTGAATGACATGTTTTTCATTTTTCTAACAATAATTTGTTTTATGCAAAGTTTGTTTGTTGTTTGCTACCACATTTAATTTATGGCTAAAAATTAAATATGGTAGCCTTAACTCATTCCGTTACTCATTAATAAATGAATAATGTTCAGATACAGGGGGGGGGCTGTATCTTAACCTATATTGAGTAGGTTTACCTGAGTACACTCAAATCGTGTATGATGATTTAAATTTAGATATTAGTATGTAATATTAGTAGGTAATGCATTTACAAATTCCTCCGTACTAAATATTTTGACCCACTTTATCAAGATTTAAGAATGCTTTACCCAGGATAGTGTGGTAATGGATACAAGAGTGGATAAACTAATTGTGTAATTTTAATTAAAATGATTACCTATGCGTGAATTTACCTCAAATAGGATTAAGAACGTTGTGTGATTGTATAGAGACACTAATTCAATTTGTTAGTGAAAAGTGATATTAATTGCATACTTAGGTATGCCCATGCAGTTTTAAGTATACCTACCTATAATAAATATTATGATAATACATCACTCGTTTTAATATTGTGTAAAATAGAGGAATGTGTAAGGGTTTAGTATACTTAAGTATTATCTAATATCTAATTGAACTTAAGTAATAAATGGAACCTGCTATGTATAATATGTTTGGTTTCATTAAAAGTACTTGTAAATTTATCCGCTCAGGATGTCACTTGAGTTTGGAGGATGTAGAGCAGGCTGAGACGCGTTTCAACCCAGCCGGATCAGAGCATCAATTTTCGACTGTAGGACAGTTGTGAAATATGCCGTCTCGTCTGTATGGTAAATAGAAGACCATGCCGTTGCATATTAAGTAGACAGGAATAGGAAACACTTGCAAAAATTTTCTATCGCTAGCGTCTCACTTTACTTGATGTTGAAATTCAGTCAAGTAGGTAGTAAAACCAAAGGCGATTCATCGCAATGCATGCAATGGTTGCTAAACGAAGTAACTAACTGTATATGTATATGGGATGTGATCCAAACTAAAGAGGAGTCTGGATCCTCTCACTCTCTCATCCTGGAGAACAGTGGGATAGCGTGGACGTAGTTTATACCTATACTAATAATACCCGGAATGTTATAGGTGGCTAGAATAAAAGCGAATCCCGTTTCATTTCCTATGCACACAGCTAAAGGCAGTGAGTTGTAACTCGAACAACTCGAATGAAGTTAAGTCAACTCGACTCGGTCTTCTCGTTTGGTTAGATTTCCTTCATTTTTATTCATGAGCTTGGCTTTAGTTTGGAATTTAGACTGGTGGATGAATCGGACTGAAATGAACTGAAATTAAAGGAGGATGTGGCATGGCATGGTTTCCTACTGAGTAAACTAAGCTCACTCTGTGAGTGGCACGCGTAGCATTAGCAAGGATGATCCAGATCATGCATACCAACGGAATGATGATGTCTCTTTCATAAAATCAACGGGCTATATAATATAAGTACATACGACACTCACTTTTACTGTATATGCATACTACACTGCATTTTGTTCTGGGCTCATTCGTTTAATCCTTTTCCTAAATATTATATTACGACTCTAGTACCAGTGCCAGTGCCCCACACTGGAATTTCTTCATTACTCCTTCCAAGAATCATCAAGAATGTCATCCAAGGAGCGTTTCCTAGTATGTATTCATAATTTATAATAAAATTCAAGCAGCATAGAGCAAACAATCATTTCACCATTTTTTGTATCTCCAATACAATGTCCCCTGTGGAGATACACGACAAGATTAAGAAGCTCCTTATTGTCAATCAAATGAAATCCAGTCTGTTGTGTATTCAATGGAAAAATCCACATTGGTGGAGTTGCTTCTTTATTATTGCATTCCATTTTCCAAATTAGTGTATTCAATGGATGTACTTAGAATGTGGAAAGATAATTAAATATACCTAGAAGTAAAGCCAAGGCAAATCTAAAGGGTATTTAAATGAAGAGGTCCCCTCGCATACACAATCTGTAAATATGAGCCACACGAACAATAAACAGCTTGCACACAGCATAATATCTGTATTCTAAGAACTACGATCAATACCATACATACAGATACCTACACTACACTACACATTTCGTTTATTGCATATTATGGTTTCGTTATTCCGGGGATAAATTCAAATGCTCACAAAAGCATTCCATTCCTTTTGTTCCCGATGATGCGATGCGTACTTTAGTCGGTGGTAAAAATACCGTCATATTGTGTTTATTGTAGTGAGCTGTAATTATTATCATGGTGTATTATGCACAATGGACTACATTATACACTATACGCAAAACTTATACTCATCTTTCTTTGTAAAACTGACGTGACAGATTCACTTCAATGCATTGTGTTTCTTGTCACATAGTAATATTCCTCATTTTATGCACACATGTGAAACATGACAGCTTTTGTATTATGCAGTTTTCTGTAAGCATATGCAAGCTGTCCACACATGCCTCCTCTCAAAGCGTGCATAAATTTTCAAGTCAAAAATACGCATTCTGATTCTGATACGATAGGGATTCTATCTGTAGTCTCGACACACTTTGGGCCATAGTAACAAAATCACAGCGAACAAGAGTAGATAGCATGATTTTGTACCACAAAAGCATTTATTTTATACCATATTATCAAAAATTATGACAATCAGATTTTTTTGTTATTTCGAATTACTCATATCCCTGTACATTTATTTATCATTTATGCTTTACTTTTTATTTCATTCAATAAATAGGTACGTATAAAAATTGGTATTCTGACATTATTTTGGTAAAAATATTTTGACCATAAATACCATTTTGATATTAAAAAATTGTCTTTCTTCTTGAACGAGACATGATGTATCGTATCCTTAAGCTTCTGTTTGCAATGCACGAATTTGACACATTTTAAATTATGTAGTCTGAGAAATGGCTTATAAAATTAATTAACCACTAAATAACATGACTCATTTTTACATGAACCAGGAAAATGAATAGCATGTTTTAGAATTAACGCTTTTATGACTTGGAATGTTTTAGACTTAATCAGCTCTCTACAAATATCACAATTTAATCTATAATTATACGCTAGAATAAACACAATCAGATTAATTTAGGATACTGTGATCTATATAATATAGTTATATTATTATTTTGCATCGTATTTAATAAAATTGAATGGACTCAAACTATTTTCTAAACCAAGAGTTTCTGATCTAATTATGTATCTGTATTGGTTTCTGGACTGTATACTGCACTGTATGGACACTTTGATGTAAATATCATCTACAGGGATACGATATTGAGGCACCATGAACCATATAAAGTAATTTCCTTTAGCCTTGAATTTTACAATCAAAGAAATGCATTTTTTAATTGCATGTCTTGTTGCATAACACAATGAGTAGTGCTTGCTATAAAAAAGTAAATACCTCCCGAGACCGAACCATGTAATTACTACGTTATGCTACCATAATGCTGTAAACTAACGATAATGGCGATTTCTAAATTGTTCTTGGGACATTTTCCTGGTTTTTATTTGCAGTAATTATAATTAAATCCCAGTCAGCAATTCTGTCAAGTCATTTTCTCATGCATCTCTCTGCTGTATGTCTACACATATTTTTGACAATATCTATGCATGTCTCTCCATGCATTTAATATCTTGTTCATGACGTAAGTGTATAGGGAATGAACTGACACATCCAGAGCTATAGATAGGTACTATTTGTAAAATTGCTTAGACTGTAGACTGCTGCGTAATAAAGTGAAGTAGGTAGAATATCATATGATGCACTAATAGCTACTAATTTACTTATGTTGTTTACCACAATAAGTAAATGCAAGGTAAATGTAAATCTTGCTCTTTCTCAACTGACTATAGGTAAATGCTTCTACATCTAACTTTAACTCTTTGCAAACTCCTGAAGAATGCACGTAGGCAGGTTGTAAATAAATGCAGTAGGTGTATCATTTATTTATATAATATATATAGCATACCTTTACCTAGGTATAGAAATATATTTAGTACAGTGTATACGTGTAGTCTTTACAATAGCATAATGATTACTATTAGATACAAACTTTACACAGAGGATTGTACTCAGTTTGCATTATTTCGAGCAAGAGCAGGTAATTATTCCCATAGACATAAAGCTGGCCTTTATCTTCTCTCATGTCTCTTTATACTCTTCTTATTACCATACGCCTGTTTTGTTCATAAGTCATGGTTTGCCATGCTATTCAGTTTGTTATCGTGTCGCGTCTCTTGTGTTGGTGCATATTCATTACGTAGCACTTGTGCATACAGAAACTCGTAAAAACAAAGCTCAGCAACAGCATCGACTTAAGTGCAAAGAACAATATAAAATTATTATTATTATCTCTGTACGTTTTCCTCATCTTTAGTTTATACTTTTCAAATCATTTCAATGTATGTAGTACTATACTCCAGGCCAGGCAGACAGCGTGGAATTGTCGTTTTTATTTTACATCATTGTTTGTGGGTACCTATATGCAGACTACACGTCTAGTACGCTATACGTACACATCACTTCCACAATATTACTTGGTACAGTGTAATAGGTATAGGTAGTAGGTATTAATATTTCATTCTAAGTAAAACACAGTACATAAGTACAAGTAGCAAGTAATGGCAAGGCAAAATCTAATGGGATTCCCTTTTCATCTCTTAGAATATCATTCTTGTTAAATAACTCTTTGTTAGTTCAGCAGTTTAGTATTGCACAGTTTATAAATGCGGGTTTTTACTAGAGCTGTATTTGTAATACTGTGTGTATATTGTAGTAGTATAACAACTGAGTCATCAACGAAGATAAACTGTGGTCTCACTTTTAACACCTTGGTTCCCTCGTGTTTTGTGGAGCATACCTAGTCTCGTTCTTGCCTTGACAGGAGCACCAGAGAGTCATTACTATTAGCAGTTAACTGCAGACACTCCTGAAATCCCTGTTTTATAATTTGTGTAGTGAAAGAGAAAATTGATCTGTAAGTCTTTGTTATCGTGGTGCCTGTCACGAACCATTAATATTATTGCAATTGTAATGTGTATCCAAGTCAAAGTCAAACGTACTAACTAAAATACATGTGAGTTCTGTTAAACATTGCTACACTACACTATTACACTACTAGCACTACTGAATACTATCTCAAACCCTTTGTAAGAGAGTTTACATTAACAAACTGTCTTATAGTACACCACACTATAACATTGCGCGTATGGACTTTGTTTGAAAATTCTATACATAGGTTTATGTTGGTTTGTGTATAGTATAGTACGTTTGTAAACGTAATGAACTAAGATCTGGCAAGAAAATACAGACAAACACTTAGTTTCTCTTGTCATTGTCACTCCACTAATATCTGCTGACGCATCAGGAATTAATCCTGGTTGAGTGATTAACTCAAATCTAAATTATGTCTGACAATATACAAATATCACATAGCAAGAGACTCATTTCGTTCTCCTCCTATTCTTAGTTAGGCCCTTTATCTTATCTGTGTGTATAAATTATTACAGTGTAGAACGACAAATCCTTCGATGACATTTCCATATTACAGATCCTGATGACAGATCTTAGTCGCTGACTCCCTCATTTACAGAATGACATTGACATATTATTATAAAATATAGCTTGATACCCTGAACCCTGGTATCATTATGTCATTGTATTTATACGCAGTTTCTGTACAGTTTACTCACTGATAAACTAACGATCGTAGTTATCAATCTAGGATTTATTTCTTATCAACTTCAGCTTCTAAGAAATAACTTTTATTTTTTGGAAACAAAGCCAGAGTCAAAGGTTGTGTTTACAGTAATAGTAAAGTTGGTCCAGTTATCGATAATAATAAAAATATCTATTTTAAGTATCAATTAGTTTATACTGTGATTTTATTGTTTTCTTTTATTTCCTTTGTAAATAGACAAAGGGCAAAGTGCAAAGTTTTATTTGCATTAGTTGTTGTATGCAATGCACCATTCATTACAAAGGAACATCTGCGTGCTAGATGTTTGAAACGAGCCTTATTATTATCACCACAATATCCACCAGTCCTGTAAAATATTAGATGGGAGGTTCTGGTTTTAACAAGCAGCATGGAATTTAATTCTATCGTGCACTACTGCTTTGTATTTACCTTTGGTTTGCATTCGTGGCTCATTTAAACGAAAATATTTCAACGAAACACTACACCAGAGTCCAAAGTTTATAACATAAAACCGAATCTAATGCACTATGAATAAAGCGTATCAAATTTTGCAGTGTTACTATACAGATGCACAGCAGCCTTTAAACATTAGAGCAATGAACTGTTGCTCTAATACAGCTTTGCTTATATCAAATCAGACTAAAAACGATGCAAAGTAAATATAGATTGTACATGCAAAGATTTTCTATTGTACATAAAATGTATTACGTATTTAGATACGTACGTGCCTACTTTTCCGTTCAAAATGCTCGTTCATTCTTTTATTTGATTACGTGGCACATTAATCGTATCGCATATCAAGTCATGTGCATATATGTAACACTCATATCAAATCAGCTTTCTTAATCATTCATTCTGTCTGTTTGAATTATTCTACACTAAATAAAAAATCGATAGCCATTGCAAATTTTTTGTCATTTTGTGTGCTGATACGCAAAATGACATTTTTATACACTGATCGTCATGAGTGTGTATACTTAGACTTTACTCCCCTTAAACATACGTACCTAAATGTAGTTAAAATAAATAATGATGTCATTTGCGTATTTTAAATACAAAAGGAGGTATAATGCACACATAATGCTACTACTTGACTAAGCCTCTTATAAATAATGTAGGTGGTATACACAAACAATATTTTTGTATACTTAATGTGCATGACCTAATCATGTCTACACTAATAGAACACTTCATTTGCGTTTGTGTGTACCCATTATTATATTGCCCGTATAAAAGTATTCTATAATTCTTATACTAACAAAGCCATACTGATACTTAATACAAATATTAATGTGGAACGATTATTTCGTTAACTCGTTAAATATATGGCAATGTCATTACGTGTGTAATACCTATACGCATTAAAGATGAGTAGCTTGGATCACATCCCATTTGAGTACATATTAAGTGACAGTTCTAACTCTGTAGTCTGTAGACATACAGATATTGTTGGAGAACCTTGAATGAAGGTTTCCATTCGATTACTATAATATACCTAATTGTGTGCTACAAATACACGCGAGTTATATTTATTTTTGCAATGTGTGTTCCTCATGTGTAAAAGTGAGTTTGCTGGTGGGAATGGTATATATATAAACAGACGAAATTAAGACAGAAACTTGACCCGACCTAATCTAATCACGAGTTATGTGTTGCTCTCTTCGTTTCCTCGCGTTCTCCTCCAGTGTTTTTCACTTTTTGTTCTGAAACTGCACGACTCAGAGTCAGAAGAGTCTCACACCATTATTGCTATTTGCTGCCATCATATACACTACACTACATGCTTTATTATTTGGCTTGGAGTTCACGGAGGAAGAACTGATGTGTTTAGTGCAGCTATAAATTAAGGTGCGAGTCATTTGTATTAGCCGTGTGTGGTAACTAAACCAATTCCATTTTTGGCTTTATGTGAACTACATCAAGTGTGTGTGTGTGTGCCTTACAAAACTTATATCAAGCAAAGCTACGGAGACCTCACGAGTTTGATTAAAAGCGAAAATCACTATCCAAATGAGTTTA
>JAQFYB010002015.1:0-27632 GCA_034694085.1 Pogonognathellus longicornis | reverse complement strand
CAACGTAAAACTTGCCACTTATATAGTTTCCTCATGTATGTATGCAGTAATTTTGTTAGTGCATGTAGGCAAGGCTGTACCCAGCGGCAGGGCACTAAAGTACGTGCCCGCCCTCTAAATCCCAAAAAACAGGTTATTTTAGCAAAAAAGTGCAAAAATCCCGACATTTTAGCGCTACACTTGAATTTTGATACATTTAAATCGATTTTGGCATAAATTAGCTCATTTTTTGTGTTAAGCACAGGGATCGTCACTTACAATATAATTTTGATGTTGGTGCCCCCCTCCCGAAATCAAATTTTGGATACGGCCGTGTAAGTAGGTATATACTTGTAGACAAGTTTCACGGGCAGTTTTATATATACATTTACGTTTGGGATGTTTTCTACACAAACGTGGCTTCAGGTTTTCTCCGGGGCAATGCGCGGAGAAAAAGGTTTTCTATTATTCTGTATAAATACAGGGAATGGCAATACTACAGATATTGCTTACCTAACTCTTTGTAAGTTTGTTCGGTGGATGTCCCGTTCTTTAATTAGAGACATTTATCTCCTTTAGGGGTCATGATGGATCGTTTCTAATTTAACATTGCATTAATACTAATACTATTTGATAGATAGTCCAAAAAGTGTGTGTAAAGTATCTGTATCATGTGTATATATGCACAAGGCATGCTATACTGTTCCTTGTTCGTAAGGCCACTGGAGGAATCATATCTGAAAATGTTAATTGGATGGTAATTGTTGTTTATGACAATAAAATGACAGGTAAAACGTTGGTGTCTATCTCAACAGTAATTTTATTATTCAATTCATTAATTTTACTCTTCTGTGTTTGCAAGTTTGCATATTAAGATGAATTAAGAACAATTAAGTTTTAGTTATAGGTTCGTAAACCTTATTAATAAGTAGTACCTAAATCATTTTTGATTTTCATTTCTACAATCATTCTTATTCATATGTAGTAACTATTAATTATAGTTAGGTGCAAGCAACAATTATTATTTTTTTTGAATTTTTTTTCTATCTAAACATCAACATTGAGTACATTTATGACTTATTTTAGTATTTTTCTTTTTAAGATTCGATTACTATTGATTGCTTTATTTTTTTAACACAACGGTAATAACTTATGTCATATTGGCATAGCAAGTGGATGGTTCTTTGATCCACCTGATAGGCTATTGGCAATCTAGTATTACGTGTGTTAAGTGCTATAAGTATTTACATGGTAGAAGTTTTTAATACTTTATTAATGTACACACACATTGTATAGAGAACATCTAAGACATCAACTTACTGAATTGCATGTAATTTATGCACCTAGGTATGTCCATTTAGCACAATACAATTATGGCTGATTAACCATTAAAGAGATTTTCACACTTACTTACATACTACAATGATTTCACTTATATATATTGTACAATGTACACAATTAATACGAATGTACACGAGAAGGTTGTAGGTCATATTATATACATGGTAAGATTTCATAATTATCTGTCATGATTCGTTTAAAGATGGTAAATATTCGGCAACAGGATATCACGAGATGTTAATTAATTCGAAGAATAAACGAATCAATCGTATAATTAGAATCAAGAAGGTCCAACTACACTTTTAACAACGCCGCAATGGTTTTAGATGTTTTGTTAACAAGTAAGTGAACCTTCGGGTTTAATATTAAATAACAATTAGTAGGTAATCATAAACGTATCCAGTGTGGGTATGGGTGGTTTGTGAGTGCTATCAGTGTACTAATTAGACAAATAAGCCCCTGTAATGCTCAACTCAAACCCATGAGAGTACCAATATGAGTTGAGCAAAACCGCGGCTTCTTGCAGTATATGTTTGTAATACCTTATCCTATTTTCCTATTACATGAAAATGTTATTATTATGAATATTGAATTGAGTATCTACTGTAACTTTGGTTCAGTTACAGTAGGTAGTCAAAATGAAGTGCAGAGTACCTAATTAATACTACCTAAATATTACAAAGCATTGATTAATTGATTTGTCTCATCGAGCGAAATCAAAATAGCTAACTAACGATGGTAGAATGAATATTTCTTTTTCTTCAGATACAGTACCACCGAATTAATTTCCCATTGTATATTAACTCCCCAGGGGCTGCTAATGAAACGTAAGGTATTACTTTTTGCTATTCAAAGTATGTCTCCAATCTCCACGGTTAAAATGAATCCCAGGTTACATTGGTAATAGAAGTACAGATGTCTTCTCTGACGATGAAAATTAAATTTTAAGTGTATTTATAGTACTTCTTACTTTCAAATTTAATTTTTTCGTTATTAATTTGTTACTGTACTTTAGAATTTTGACGAGCTAATAAAAATTCTTGCTCCAAAGTATAATTCCCTATGTACACAATAACTTCCATTCATGCATACGTAAAGTCCTCAAAACGTCTCACCAAAATATCCCCAGGGGAAATCTCCAGGAGAAACTAATTCGGCGAGTACGGTAGTTTAGAGAATTTAACTGTAGTGTACTAAGTTGTAAGTCTCAATGTGTTAAGATGCTCAGGAAACTGCCCCTTGAAGTAGAGAGTGTAGTGAAAGTTTTTTCCAAAAAAGAGGGAAACCCCCTGTCATAAAAAGGTGTTGCTTCAAGTAGTCAAAAACAAAAAGACCGTTAAACTTGCATCTGGGCTCTTAACAGGTATTTATAAAGAAAAATGTAATTCCTGTCCTTTGATGCAAATCTGCTGCATATTTCTTCTTGCAGAAGATGTGTGTAAAAATTTGATTTCAACATATTTTCGAAAGGTCCCCAGGATAAACTTTAAAAAATCATTAAAATAATCTCAGTGCAATACCCGAGTTAAAATTAACCTTTCGGTGCACCTGAATGAATGAAAGTTGTTCTCATCCTGTCAATACTCCAGCAACCACAAAATCAGACTACTTTCACTATCTTTTCCAATTCGGGGAGCAATTTCTGGGGCATGTTCACACATAGGGACTTAAAACATAATACATACCGTATTGTACCCTCCAAACTATGTGCTGAAAACGAAATATTAATTCTAGAATCCTTAGTTAGCTAGATATTCATTTCACGCGATCAGATAAATAATTAACCAATGTTTTGTATATTATTATTACAATTATTATTATTAATTATTATACTAAACCTATCTGAAACAACATTTGGAATAGCAGCCCTGCTACACCCAGACTTTATTAAGCAGCGGCAGCCACTTTATTTTAAAGTAGGGGTATAGCACACCTGCGAAATTCCTTAAATTGTTGTATAAACGAAAACATGAGATGAGACTATCTTAGACTCGACTACCTACTGTAATTCGATTGCATGATGTTAGTTGAATTACAGTATGTAGTCATATTTTTTCTACAATCCTTAGTTAGCTAGATATTCATCACTCGATCAGATAAATAATTTAACCAATGTTTTGTATAATATTATTATTATTCAAAACACCATTTGAGACCATGTTTGGTATAGCAGCCCTGCTACACCCAGACTTTATTAAGTAGCGGCAGCTACTTATTCTAAAGTAGGGGTATAGCACAGCCGCAAAATTCCTTAAATGGTTGTACAATGAATGAATGAATGAATGTTGGTTTTATTTAATATTCTTGTCGAGCCAGGGGCCCATAGAACTAAATGGTTGTATAAACAAAAGCATGAGATGAGACTATCTTTAGACTCGACTACCTACTGTGATTCGATTGCAAGATGTTAGTTGAATTACAGTATGAAGTCAGTCAAACCATCGAATGGAGTGCGTGGGTTGGATTCAGGTTTAGTACCTTGGTTCGGGGTACTAAACCCGTCTGTCCCAAACTCCATCGAATTGAGATGTATCTCGCGGGTAAAAGCAACAGCCCTGGTCCAGACTTATTTTTACTGAACCAATCCTGCCCCTAATACACCCACCCATACCATGCATTTCATAAAGTTAGAGTATAGAATCGATAATTCCTTAAATTATTTTATTGTTGTATGAACGAGTAACCTATATGACTAACTGTAGCCTTGAATACGTACTGTAATGTGATTGCAGATGGTTAATATATACAGTAGGTAGTTAAGTCTTTTAATGGAGGACATTGGATAAAGGTTTAGTACCTTGGTTCGAAGTGCTAAACCAATCCAGACCGTCCTGTTATGTTTATGTCATGCCCTGACCATACCCTGATTTATAGAGGTATCGTCTGGGTGTTGATAATTCCTTAATTCCTTACTAATACTTATTTTATTGAATTATTTTATTTAATTACATATACCATTGTCTGAATTACATGAATGTATATGTGAGTGACTATTCTCAAAAGACTTTCATACCTACTGCCATGTGACTGGTTTTCAAAAAATACAGGAAATACTTCAGTCATTGAAAGTAGTCCTGGATATCATACATGATTCAGTGTTCAGTGCACTAAGCCGTCCAGTAGCCACTTTACCCCGACAGATCATGTCCTACACCGTTGATTCCATGCCAGGCGGGGTATCGCAGCCACAACTCCGAGTGACTTGACTTTAATACTTACTGCAAAAAAATTCATTGATTAAATTACAGTAGGTAGTCCAATCGCTGCACAGGGAGCGGAGTGGTTTAGTACACTGATTTGAGCATCGAACAACGGCAGCTGCTAGATGCTGATTTTTAGAAACTTATAGCACCCCAAACAGACCTTATATACTGATTCTGGATACGTTGCTAATTTGCAATAACATGACTTATTGTGACAAAAAATTTAATAAATAATAATAAATATATAGCTCATGAATAAAACTCTTACTGTAAAAGTGTCCCAAATGCTTATAAACAATGGAAGTGAATGTAATTGCGGGAATGATGCTCATTTATAACATTATGCAATTATTATCTTAAAATACCCTCGTACCTACAGTACACAAACGTTATGTTGACATCAATTATGTATGTAGATTACATTTAGACTTAGAAGAAGAACACCCTTATACTATTTAATTTTTGCAGTGTAATGTGGTAATGTGGTTTAATTAGTAATTAATATTTGAATAATTAGTAAGTAAGTTTATAGTCAATTAACGGATTAACGACTTGATTTATGTACAATGTAGCACCGTCAATCTTTCCTTTTTCTTTCTCCCATCCCCACAATTATTTACAGTTACTTTATAAGTAGTACAATTATTCCTTAATTATTATTTTTGTTCTTTTTATTATATTAATTTTTTTGTGCTTTTATTATTAGTTTTTTTTTGTATTTTATTGTTTTATTATTTTTTATATTTTATAATATTTTATTCATTTTTTTGCATTGCTGTATATAAGTATATTTTTCAACTCAACATAATACCATTAATACCCACTTCTTAACTATTAAGGTGTTAATTCGATTTCATTTTTTCTACAGTTGTCATCGTCTTAAGTGTTTATGCATTACACTTAAGGCAACTACAACTCTACAAATGTTTTAGAATTTTCATCTATTTCTTCCAAAATAGGGAAGGGACTTAGGGAAGGGACACAATTGTGTATGCTCTCAATCCTCAAACTTTTGTGTATTACACAATACATTTTTCTAACAGACTCTAATAGTTCAAAGCATATTATACAGCAGAACCTTTCATAGGTATGTAATTGTATTTGTTCTACAAGAAACTAATTTCTCATCAATGAATCATTAGTAGCTGGACAATGTCCATAAACTACAATTCTACTAACAAGTAATTTTTGAATGTAAGACATAATAGTAGATGCAATGCTGAGATTGCAAGAAACGCTGTTGTGCTTATAGAGTTGTCTTTCAACGTGGTTTCAAATCCCCAAAAAGTGGTTTCGTACATCCAACACTCCGCCACTTAATAAGGTTGAAAATACACGCAAAGAGACAGGAAAATAAGGAAGGATGAAGAATAAGGGTGAATACGTGAGAAGACGATATTACGCCGATAAAATTGTCAGTTTTACCCGCTCGTCGTTTCGTACATCCTACACTTCAGCACCACTTATCCAGGTTGAAAATACACGAGACAGGAAAATAAGTAAGGATGAAGAATAAGGGTGAATAGGTTAGAAGACGATATTACGCCGATAAAGTTGTTAGCTTTACCCGCTTGTCGTTTCGTACATCTTATACTTCACCACTTATCCAGGTTGAAAAACGCAAAGAGATAGGAAAATAAGTAAGGATGAGGAATAAGGGTGAATACGCACGTGAGGAGAGACGATATTATGCAGGTAAAGTTAGCTTTACCCGCTCGCGTACATCCTACACTTCACCTTTTATCCAGATCCACTTGAAAATATACGCAATGAGACAGGAAAAACAGTAAGGAATAAAAGAACAAGGGTAGATACATAGGAAGGTGCGACGATATTATGCCGGTATAGTTGTCAGCTTAGCCGAGATTTCAAAACCCCGAAAAGTGGTTTCGTACATCCAACACTACACCACTTAACAAGGCTGAAAATGCCGTAAAGAGACAGGGAAATAAGTAAGGATGGAAAAAACAAGGGTAGATACACAAAAAGGTCCGACGATATTATGCCGGTAACATTGTCATTTTTAAACGTGATTTCAAATCCCCAAAAAGTGGTTTCGTACATCCAACACTACACCACTCAATAAGGTACTAAATACACGCAAAGCGACAGGAAAATAAGGAAGGACGAAGAACAAGGGTATAAACGTGAGGAGCACCGATATTTTACAGCGGATGTATAATAAGAAGAAGAAATTCGTTTTATAATAACCCAACCTTCGTTGAGATGAGTACATAACTTGTATGTAACCCTAAGATTAAGTTTTACTATGACCACACCTTTTGCAAAGGTTGGATTCGAATTCTATAAATTCCTACACACAATAATTGTATTCACAGACTGTTTAATTAGAGCTGTAATTAGTACACTTAACCTACAGAGTTTTATGTACAGATTCCCGCAGACATTACTGCATAGGAATGATGTTGTCGTATAAAACATGATGTTTTATAGCTTGGGGGATTATTTGGGGCATTGGGGGATTGATTGACAGAGTCGCTGTCATTGCTATATACGTATTGTAGAAACACATCTTTCCTCTTAGATGGTTCCTTAACAATTCGCACGAGTGCTACTGACTCAATGCGCGTATAATAGCTAAGATCTTTTTGGTGTGTACAATACTGAAGACTTCTGAACAGTACAGGTTCAGAGTCATGAGTATAAGCACGGGTTGTCTTTGTATGAACATGTACAAATGTATCTATGTTCCATACATTGTATTCAATTATTAGAATAACGAGTTTAGTCATTAAACTCTTCTCTCTGCAAACCAATTAACGTTGTTAATTGGATTGTTTCTTGTAAGTTCAACTTACTGGTATGATTTAATAACACTGATGAATGATGCACTGTTTACTTACAGGCAGTGCTATACAAGTACGTAGTATTTTAATTATACTCGTTACTATAATACATACAAGAATGTGACTTTAAGCTTAAATTGCTGTAGTCAAACGTGACTTGCATAATTATTATTTCCTATAGTACTTATAGTATTAATTATAGTAGTATACATATAAAGTGTGTTCTACATTAGTATTATAGTGTTTTGCGGATAAATGTTTGGCTTGAAATATTATGCAATCTATATTAGTGTACTATGTAAATCGTGATCTTATTACATTTAATGCAATCATTTTGACTGTATATCGAACTATAATTTTATTAAGCTTTCGATTACTCTCAGTTACGTACTGAGTTTGGTATTTCTATAATGTGTATAGTTAATACCTAATAATAAACTAATCATCGTGCTTTTAGTAGCACTGATTACTACAGTGTATGTAGTTTTCGTCGCGGGAGGTAATTTGCACGTATGCATTTCATGGGTTCATGGGGGGAATTAATACTTGCATAGTTTTGTCATGCTATGCACAGTATCAATACGGGAGGGTTAACGTATTTCAGTTGCAATCAACTTTGATTGATTCAACTCAGCTCTAAATTCTTCGGAGAATCCTCTTGGAGCTTTTTGTTGGATTATTTCCATATACGTTTTATGTATATGGATGTATAAGGTGAATACTATTAGTATTTCACCATACACTACACACACCGGGTAAAGTGTGTAATGTTAATACTTTCTCCTTTCTCCCCGTTCTTCACACTCAATCAATTGAGGTGTTACATAGCGGGAACGCTATTCTTTCGTAGCGTACATTTCGCTATAGCGTTTCGTTGATATACAATTAGTAGAGGTAAACCTATACCTCCTAATTGTTGATGTTCTTTAGATTTTACTAAAACTACGTTTCTCTACACATTTTGCATTATCACTACATTTCCTAATGCGTCTATAGTATTCTAATAATACACATTTCATTTCTAGACTTTCTTTTCCTATTGCGACTTTTGAGCAACTATTCTAATAGTACATATGTAGTACCCTCGTTTCCACCAAAGAATGAAGTACACGACGCAGTCTACTCGGTTTGCTTGCTCCACGTGTAAAGTTCCTATTGTTTTCTAGAGCCAAGTCCCTATGACTCGTTGAAAACCACGCACAAGAAACTTTAAGTGGAGCAAGCAAGCAGATGAGGTTGTGCCAGGTAAAAACTTCAATCTTAATGTATCTAGCAATACACATTTAAATTCTAGGCTACTTTCCTTTTCGTATTGCGACTCTTAATTTCGAACTCTAATTCTAAATTCCTACAAAACACTACTACAATTTATTTACATGTGTCTTGAGCTAATGTTAATGTTGAAACATAAATTTTTGCTTCAAAACAATTTTAAAGCCCATAGTACAGTACTTGATGGAATTGCTTGTACTGTGTTGTGAATATAGGTTGTGATTTCAATGAAATGACACTACCAGACGACACGAAATGACATTTGTATGTAAGACATTCTAATTTTCTAATTAGTAACTATGTACTAGTACCTACAATGTACAGTACACTACAGATGAAACACACACATGAATCAGAGCTATACATGCACATCCTCTGGATTCAAATTACTTTGTTACTACATCTACATTGTATATACATATATTCATTTATACCAGCTGGAAAGTACATGAGGAATGTCACCATTTGCCAAGCTTTGTTAACGTCAACGTCAACAATACCTCTTTCCATTACAATCTCTCCTGGAGTTGATTTCTTGTGTCGATGTCTTATATTTTGAGATGATGGTATTTATTTTACTTACTTAGGTATTTAAGTATTTATAGTTTAATTGACATCATTCTAAAGTAAAACATTATTTATAACGTGTGCCACTTATAACATAAGGCTACACAGAGCTGTATTTTACTATTTTAGTTTTTGTATAGTTGATAGTGTACTAGTATTTTAGGTTTGATCATTCCACCCTTCACACCAATAACATACGATTCTCTCATGACACATCAAACTCATGACTATGACAGATCATCACACGCTCCATATACACGAAACACAACAGTGTGTAAATACAACTAACACATATACCTATATAACATGAAAAGCATAATACACGATGCAAAAACGTATCGCAAAAGTATTCAGAACAAAAGTTGCCAAATGCATGTGCAGTTTAATACTGTCTCACCTGACCACACACCACATTCCCTCATTTAATACACAATACACCGTCTCTATTTACAAAATATCACAATATGAAAGTTATTTTCAATTCAGGAACATTTCAATTACTTTTTAAGTAAACTTCAATGCTTAATGGTAATACAGGCTAACTTTCTCAAACTTAAGTTTTAATACAATAACATTATGTGACTTAAATTTTCCGTGGGTGTGTACTTTAATTTACCAGACCACTGGAACGAAAATAGCAATTAATTTATCTGAAAGCATTTTTTTTCTTCTAAACTGATTTATAAATAAGAAACATATCAAGAAAGAATAATTTATAGGATACTTACGTATTTCGAAAGGACTCCTTTGAACGTAAAATATATTCTTACTTGCAACGCGACAAAGATGAAATTACAACGATATATTATGAGTAGTAGTAACTGTAATGACTGAAAATGGTCTTTTTAGGAGTTTACAGTAAGTTAGTTCTTGAATTGATTGTTATTTATTGTTCTTTTTTTTATGGAGCTGCTTGGGACTGCTGTGCAGCCATGATCCAAGCTAGCCATTCCTCATCCTCTTTCTCTTGCTTGGACTTTTTTGGTTGGCCATGGTCAGCTTTGCCGTTGGTAACTTCTCCTGCTATGAAACCGAATATTATTCCAAAAGTGAGTCCCACGATGAGACCAACGATGATTCCAAGAGTTAGACCAACGGCAACACCAACTGCCATCCCAAAGAGCCCTCCAACCCTAGAAGAATAATATAATTAATATTATAACATTGCTTTCAAATTATTATTATTACATAGCTGAAAAAATGCAGTTTTTTATAACTGATAATTAGAGTGTAAGAAATACTTCACAAAGTATGCACGTATATAGCTGTATTACAATGAGTTAATTTATTTGAAAGCATACACTAACGAATTGTTGGGGCAGAATCCATATAGAACTCTTCAGAAAGTAAAATAAATGTTAATAAATACAAGATGATAATAATGATTATTCTTGTTAGTAGTATGCTATGATTTATATTGTTGTACAATTCTTACCCTCCGCCAACGCACAATCCTACAAGCGGCCAGCAATCGTGGAGGCAGCCGCAAACCGCACCGCCCAACCTCATCCAACAAGACCAGTTCCTGAAGCCAGTGCGTTGTCTCGGTGGAGAGATAGGCGAGGGGGTTGGGGGCCCACAGTAATCCTAACCACGTAATTCAATGGCATCGTCCTCCTCCAGTTTGGATAAGAACTTAGCCACTCGATAATCTCCTTCCGTTTGTCTCAGCAAATCAATAAGAGCTAATAGTTTCTTGATGCCGATGAAGATTCTTCTTCCGTCAATATTCCGAGCAATACTCGCCACTTCTTGTTTAGTGAAGACATCCGATTCTTCCAACACGGCAAGAAGATGCTCCGGCTTGCTTAGATTGGGTACATGGAGCACAGCCGTGAAGGCTGAAATCATTTCCATTTCTTCCAGAACTTGTTTTCTTGACGAAGTACAAAGGATGAGAAGTTTTCTCCCTTTGGGCGGTTGTTTCTTGAGAAGAACCAGAAGTGCTTGGAGTGTAAGATTTGAATAGCGAGGGCCGATGGGGCCATAGTCCAACAAACGCTCGATGTTATCAACCAATATACAGCTCACGGATGATTTGTACGCATCATCAAATACTTTACGTATCTGGAGGCATTTGGAAGACTCAGAGAACCCTACCATATCTTCTGGACTGCATACTTTGATAAAGGGGAAATCGGAATTTTTCGCCAGCTGAGCTGCCAATGCAGTTTTCCCAGAATTCGGTGCTCCTTCCAGAAGCACACTGACTAGGCCAGAAGCTTCAGCACTACGGGCTTGTTGAATGAGTAGCATACCATCTTCCAGCACATGGGAAACGGGAGATCCCCAATTGATAACTCCACGGGTGAGCATCATTTGCAATATCTCTTGACTCGTACCAAAAGCAGGCTTGATATCATTCTCTAGGGCATTAAGGAAATCCGAGCGAGTTATTCGTAATTTTTCCATTGCCATTGAATCTACTTCTACTTTTGATGCTGCTTTGATCAAGCGATTCATTGCTGTTGATTGAGCGGCTCGTACCAATCCTTCTAGCTCAGCCCCACTGAAATTCTTACTCAACGCAGCCAATTCATCAATAGAAACGTCATCCGCCAACTTTCCATATTGTTTCATGAGACAGGTGTGAATCTTCAGAATTTCTTTTCGTCCGTTTTCATTTGGTAAACTAATTTCCATTTGCACCTCCAGACGACCTGGTCGAAGAAGAGCTTCGTCAATCATGTCGCGACGATTGGTCATTCCGATCACGAGAATATTATTTAATTGCTCCACACCATCGATTTTGGAAAGGAGCTGATTGACGACAGTGTCATGTACACCTGTCCCGCCTCCAACACTTCCTCTCTGTTTGCAGATAGCGTCGATCTCATCGAAGATAATTATGTGAAGTCCTGAATTGGGCCCGAGTCTCTTTTCTTCTTCTTCTGCTTCCGCAAACAGTAAGCGAATATTTGCTTCTGACTGACCAACGTATTTATCAAGAATCTCGGGCCCGTTTACAATTTTTGGTTCACGAGAACAAAGCATTTTCCCAATCTGTCGTGCCATTAGTGTCTTCCCTGTTCCAGGTGGACCGTAAAGTAAAATTCCCTTAACGTGCTTGCAACCTAATTGCTCGACGATCTCCGGTGGGAATACTCGAGACGCAAATGCTCGACGGAAGATTGCATTAAATTCTTTGTCTAGACCACCGATTCCCATTTTCTGGAAATCCCATGTGGGATTGATGATAGATTGCCTAGTCATCTTCCCTTTAGACTTCCCCGTCAAGTTCACTCCAGACTGTTCACCCTTTTCAAACACGATCTTCGTATCCGGAAGTAGCATTCCCAACTCGGCCTTCGAGATTCGAACTTCTCCGCCCACTTTTAAAGGATTCATATCCGCAACTGCAATTCGCACAAATTCACCACAGTCAAATTATATTTTAATAATAAAACATTTCCATCCAGCTGCATTTCTATTACATTTCTAAACATACGATTCGCCCACCCATCCACATATCCATACTCTCCTACACTAAACAATAACCCACTCTCGTCATTGTAAATTGTAATTCTTCCAGTTTTGCTTTTGCTCTCTCTCTCTAGAAATCTCTTTTCTCAAACACACACACTTGCAACAATAGTGAAACTACAGTATACATAAGCGCAAAAACGCGTGTATTTGTAGACTTTCCTTGTTTTCACAAAGGGGAAAGTTGATGAAAGTGAGAAAAAGCATTTTTTATTGGACTCGACTGCCAAAAGGAGAAGATTGTAAATATAAAATACGAGAAATATTTTACTGTGTAGACTGTATACAGAATATAGTTAGTATGTATTCCCTTTCATTTTCATCCATGGGTGAACTTCTCCAGCAAAAAGGTAATTTAGTGAAAAAAGAGATAGCATCCTGCATTACTCTGCTAGTCTAGTCCTGGTGTAGTAGCA
Source organism: Pogonognathellus longicornis (assembly GCA_034694085.1). Classification (NCBI taxonomy): domain Eukaryota; kingdom Metazoa; phylum Arthropoda; class Collembola; order Entomobryomorpha; family Tomoceridae; genus Pogonognathellus; species Pogonognathellus longicornis. The sequence goes on along the minus strand of JAQFYB010002015.1, from coordinate 14,564 downwards.
TATGTATACATACGCTGTGTGTTCAATGCTCATTTGCTACATCGTTTCATCATCTTACACTTCCCTGCACTCTCCAGCGTCTCCAGCTCTCCAACATAATAAACACACAACACTCGGTCCAGTTTTTTATACCTTTGTTTTATATTCAGCTTATTATGTGTAACACATCCGTCTATTCTATACGACCCGGATTCTTTCCTTTAAAACCTAATACACTGCACTCCTAACCAAGGCTGTATCTAGCGGCAGGGCACTAGGGCACGTGCCCTAAGCGAAATACTAATAAAAGAGGTTATTTTACCAAAAAAGTGCCCTAAATCGCAAAACACTTCGCGTTCCGTGCGAATTTGATACTTTTTATTTAGGGTGTTTTTGTCTCAATTTTTTCGCGCATCGCGCGAAAATCATGATTTCTATAAAAAAATTTACCTTGGTGCCCCCACCGAAACGAAATCCTAGATACGGCCTTGCTCCTAACAAATACGAGCGTTCCTAGTCCTCCTATTTACTTTTCCAAGATGTAAAAGAAAAGGCCAGCAAATTACACGACCTTTAGCCTTATCTCACAACACAAACCCAATTCAATTTCAAGAGAACTTAATCTTGAGACTTGATCGACCCTACCAACATTCTATACACAATTTTATTTCCAAAGTTGTTCCAAGCACCAAAAGCAGTGTAATTTCAAGTGGGATTATCTTTTGAAGACGATAATGACGATAAAGTGTGAAAATCAAGAAAACTGATTAGGTAGTACACAGACAGTTAGTATTCCTACAGTCTACACAATATGACTCGTGTATTTTTTCGAATCAATCCAATAAAAAGAAAAAAAGGGTAAAAAAAGTACAAATGCAGCAGACATTGCTGGTAGAAGTCATGTGTCATATCCGTTGTGTGTCTACTTGATTTATTTATGAGGTATGTGGTGTGCAGTGCTGTTCCTATGTAGTATCCCACGTAGGGAATAGAATTAGATTTCCTGCCAAGTAAAAGGAAAAGCTGGAGCATCAAAGCAAAGACACCAAAACCCTTTTTATTCAACAAAGTCAAACTGAGAACTTCTACTGTGAGTTGTAAACGCTTGCTGTGTATTCACATTTTGCATATACATATACATACATCTGTAGTGTTTGTACTTTGTACATTACCTGACTTGGTTGGACTCACCAAAATGTGTGTTTTGTATGCTTAATGCTTCGTATGAATTATTGTTGGATGCTGCATTGCAGAGACTTTCATTGCACTTTCTCTGTACAATATACTCTCATGCTGTCTAGCACACTACAAACAAAAGTACAAAACTCGACCATTTTAGGGGAGTCGGAACACTAAATACAAAGCAGCTGTAAAACACCATACCGGCAACGAAATGCAATTATGTAGGTGTAGGATTCTTTAAGTACAAAATTGTATTATGCAAAACACTACAATAGAAATATTATACCTACTATAAATATAACTACATCAATTGAATTACATTAAATTCTAAATCTAATAAAATTCAGATGTGTCTTCACAGGGTTTGGTTTGATTCTTACAATAACTTGGACGAATTCAACGTACGGACACCCCCTGGTTTCAAATGAAAAACAAAAATCGTGGGTGGGGTTTCGGAAAAATGACGTAATATGGTGAACAAAAACGGGATTTCGGTTTTTTTGAATTTAAATCCTGAGATGATTGGTTGTTACTTTAATTCTCTATGATACTTCGCATCGAAAACTATTGTCCGTTCATTTTCAGTGTATTTATTGTAAAGGTACTTGGGATGGGACGAATTAAAAAGAAGAAAATGCTTTAAATGTTTAGAAACCAACGTCTTTAAAATGTAAATGTAACTGATGCGATTTTATTCCCGTTGAATGAAGGCTTTAATTTGAAACCCATATTATTACAACGAAAAGCCTTAAGCAAATCATACTTCGCTGTTATTCTCAATAATTGCAAGTCTTGAAATTCTGTAAAAAAGATTAGATTATGCAACAAAGCTCTAATACCTACCTCAATTTAAATTTGTCTGCTGCTCTAAGCATTTTAATAGTTTGTATGCGAACAGCTGAAGTATGCACTCAAACTTTTGTACATGGGTTGAAAAGGAACATTTAGATTTTGCATACTATGATTACAAAAGCTCGCAAGGAATTTTTTAAAGCATGTGTACAAGAAAGAGTTTTGCCCCTACAAAACTGCGGGATATAAATATACATGAGCCATTATGGCTATGAGTACACTATAGTATCAGCAACCAATTTTTATTTTAGAATTTATGTGTAGGCTCTGCACTAACATATAATTCAATTTCGTGTACGCGTCTCTAGTAATTAAATGAAACCTATTTCTCCATAAAAACAAAACTGGAACGCAAAACTTAGAGGAAGCCAAGAAGACTTTAATTTGCTCAAATATTGTTAGTGATAAAAAGTTGTTTTGGGGCATGTTGATGGCTTGGGTCGCATAATGTTATTCGTGCACTGCAATTCTTTGCTTAATCCTATAATATGTTGCACATTCTCTCATACACCAAATTGCTCCTTCTGGTACGATATGGTGACTTTAATCTAATTTTGCTTCCTTTTCGGAAGAAATCAAGTGTTCACGATCTGCAAACTAAAAGACGAATGATAACAACTCTTCACATCAATATACGCATACTCTACATAGTTCAGCTCGTTTTAATGTTTGAAAATATTGTAATATGATAAAAGTTAAGTTGCAGAGAGATAACAAGAAAAGTCTTACATTTTATACAATGAGAGTGCTTCAAGGTTATATGGTTGGTATGGTATAACATTACAGACTAACAAATCTAACAATCTAAGTACAGTATGGTCTGCGGCACTTTTATCCTTTCCTCTTTTGCCCCATACATATTTTCTTTGTATGTAATGTAGTATTGCTTTCTATAACAATACAAATGCTGCTCATGCAACTTTTCCCTTCTCCTTACTCCAAAATTACACATAAAAATGCACAGAGCAAAGTAAACCAAGTAATTTCATCACAATCTTCAATTAGGTCGGTGAACTTAAAACGAGTGGAGCTGACAGCTTATCCATATATACATTCACATACATTTTTGCTGAATGCAACCTGCAACATAAACCTATAGGTATATTGTACATATAAAGTACCTGAATAACTTCTAGAGTTCCTTCTATACATTACCTAAATATACGTTTCCATTTTCATTTCTTCTTACAGCAAAAAAGTCACAAAGCATTTCGAAGTACAATGAAATAAAATACGTGACGCTTGTATGGTCTTTCCCTGTTGGATTGGATCCCTACTTTACAACACACGTGTATGTACTTACAAAAAACTCTAGAGAGAAAACTCGATGCTAAATGCTACATAAACCAATATCATCCTACATTCTACAATCTACAATACACATGTGTACTAGTAATAGTAATGTGTAAATTTCACTAAAATATGTATCGAGTACTATGTAGCTGGCACTCCCGACACTCCCGAGTAGTGTGCAGTGCGTAGCATTCTATGTTATAAATACATGAAACGAAAGAACTCTGGGTGTAGTACTTATCGCAGTAACACTATTTGAATTATTTAGTACGTAGACCATTCGCTGATGTTTCTTTGCATGATCTGATCAAGCACTAAAAAAAGATATTAAGCAACCTACTCACTACACTTACCTACATTGCTACACGGCATTAAAAACTGAGTAAGAACATGATAAGTCCATTAGAAACCAAGGTACTTGAATAACATTACGCAGTTCTAAAGTGATTTCCAACTACCTGAACTGAACCTGAATATAGCCCACTACTGACTTCAACGAAAAAGGAAACTAAGTTTTCGCCTTCATTCAATTGAGTTTTCTATTCTAAACTAGAACTGTTAGTTGTTACTTACTAGCACATGGACATATGTATTACTTCGTCATTCTCGTGTAATACAAATGTAAATTGTAAATGCACAATGATTAAATACGACAGAATGCTCAGCACTTTGATTAAATATTTACATCACTCTGTTCTGAATTATTCAACGCTTCTTATACAACAATCAGTCCAACTATTTGATTTTTCCTTTTCGCAATTCACTAACTATGCAAAGGACTATAATTTTAGACAGCGAGGCGTATACTTTCACTCTGAACTATAATATGAATAGATGGCTACAATAACATGGCTTTTCCATTTACGTTACAGTCTACAGGACAACAAAAACCAAACTTCTACTACATAAGTAAATATCTCATAAATAATTCTCTTTGTTAAATAAGCAACGTTTAGCCAATTTTACTTTGAGTTCAGCTGGCCAGAGAGCTCTGACTTTTAGCTTTCGTCGCTTCCTATGAATAAATTAGTCTTTACACAATATTTTATCACTACTACACTTGCACTTACAGGTGAGCGATATATTACTTAAAAGCACAATACGAACAATGATTGGTTTGCTATATTATTTGTAATTTGTTACTAGTAGTGCGTTACTAGTAATTCTATGTATCATAAATCATATCAAGGATTCCTAAAAGGAACTTTGATATAATATTTGCAGGCACATTAAAAACATTATTGCCTTGTGAGTGACCTGTCAGGTCTAAAACAATGCAAATCATTCTGTCGCAAAATCTCTAACTGTAAAAGAAGGTGAAAAATGTACGTGACCTGACAAGAAATACATAAAACGAACTCACCTATAAATGTTAGAGGAGCCTCCCATTTTGATTATACCATATCATATTTAGTACACTTTCTATTGCTACTGGTGTATAGTGCTACAGTCTTTAAAATATTCAAGACTTGAGTGACTCGACGCAAATCGGCAATAGTACCTATACACCATCACTTTAATAATGTAACATTTTGAATCTAAGCTTTAAACAAAAAATTCCACATCTATAGAAACTTACTTTACTACATCCTTATTACTACATAATGTTCCTCGTTTGACTTTGTTATAAGCATTTTCATATTATTAAGGTTCAGTAGGTAAAGAAAAGAGTCGTTTCCGATTCCATCTTTAGTGACCTTTACCGTGTCGTTGCACCTCATTTCATTTTACGACCTTTACATTTTCTCCGCTCAATTTAACAATTGCAGCATTTTTGAAAGTGTTCGAAAAAAGAGAATTATGTTGCACATTAAACCTATCAACATAAGAAGCTATGTTTTATTTCAGCGGATCATTATTGTTACGGTTGGTTTTAAATAATCTAATTACGTAAGGCAAAAACTTGTGATTGTGTGTGTAAGGTAGATTTGAAAATACGTACATGTATCATTCACAAACACAATTTATGAGTTTGAAAAGTTTTCAATTTTATCCAGCCGTAGCACCTATTTATAGCATTTTATGCAATTTGAGTAATGACTAATGAGAGTGTGAGTGGAAAGGAATTAAACAAAAAAGGAAAAGTAAATCTTCCAAAATCAACTCAAATTAAGCCGAACAGAGCTTATTTTTTTCGTGTAGAGCAACATGCTAAAAATATTCTGAAACTCACCTTCCAATTCCTTTACAACCAATGACAGGAGTTTCTTGTCATGAAAGCTGAAAGCTAGCGGCATCATTTGGTGAAACGCCTGTCCCGCAAACTGAGAGACAAATTCTTTGGCCATCAAGTCCGTGTCGTATGGATCATTAGTGGATCTGAAATACAAAAGTGAAACTTTGTCAATCTCTAATTTTAGATCTCAAGATTCGGAACATTACTGTGGGTGCATAATACAATAAAATTATAAAAAATGTCTTCTATGTATTAGAACCCGCTTAAATTAAGGAACTTATTAAATAATGGATGCTGGCAGTTTAACAGAGTTATACATATTCCGTATACCCCTACAACGTAACGTAATATGCTGTACCGTCTAATCTGTCATTTTAACGTGAACGTGAACCTACATACATACATCTCTGGAAAAAGAAAATGAATGCTATATATCTGTACGAGACGAGATTGAACGACAATTTTATTATGATCATTTAATTTTATCATGGTTTGCCGTTTGCTTCATCAAGGGAGTCCTTATTTACTTTCCATTTACCTTCACTCCCTACAACGCTCTTTCTTTTAGTGTTCTACTGAGATTTTTACTCTCTGAGTCAAACTTTGGTCGTTATGGTCGACGTAGTTCCAAACTGCAGATATACATCATGTCATTTCATACAAACTCTCGGAAGAGTGAATACAAAAACTCATTTCCCATTTCATAAACTGCCTTTATGTCGCACCGAATCGTTCCTATCCTAACGCGAATAATACATCACTAAATCTTATACTGTATGCGACCAAGCCAACCGAACCATGGCTTTCAACATATTTTATTGTTGTTCAATAATATACGACGAGGATCTATATGAAGACTTACTAATACACAGGCCCACACGGAGTGACTCTCACTTCACCAGTGCAGTGCCTTACAATCTCCACAAAACTTGTGTTTTTCCTTTACGCTTCTGTTACTTTCTTTTGTTATTTCTCTCGTTGTTGCAATACGTTGAATACATGCGTGAATATATCATATACATAGTATCCCTGATACACAATACACCTTTGTATGTAATGTCTGTAGGTTACTATCATTTCAACATTACTTGTTAATGTTTGACATTCTTATGCCACGAATCCCACTTTCTCTATATTCACATTCAAATTCCCCCATTTATTTGGGCTACTATATACCACATCAGTGTAAATCTAACAAAACTTTCAATAGTTTCATGATCCTGCACTCCACGCTTTGATTTACGAAAGAGGCTTGAAAAGTCGTCTGCAGAAGTTTCTTTGATACATTTTACAATAAAGCTTGTAAATCCACAGGAGCTGTAAAGCTTGTTTCATTTTATGCAAATGTGAATACACCAATCTTTTAAAATAACTACGTATAGGTTTTAGACCGAAAACTCTGAAATTCAAGTCAAGAGACTCGAGCCAAGTCAAGTCAAGAGGCTTTTCATGTAAAGAAATCGAAACCATATAAAATTACAATGTATTGTACTTTTGTGTAGTAGATACAGAAAGATCGTTGCAACGTTGCTAGCGGTCGTGTCTATGGGATTCAGAGAATGCAAAGATCAGTATCGGTTATTGACATTTTCCCTTGCTTTTTGGCGAAAGTGTTTATACAACGAATACGTTGTTATTGCAAAATTTCGCAATACTAGTAGTGACTAGATTACAATAGAAATCAAGAGGGAAATATATATAGCTGAAATAATAGTACACAGGATATCACAATAATATTATAACTAGCCCTAGAATTGAGTGTAGGTATATAGCAAAATGAAAACAGAGAAAATCAATTTTTGCTCTCTATGTTCTCCGGAGTAGGGAAAGTCAACCCGAATTCAGCGACTTATTCCTAGTGGTACAAGTTTCTATACAAACACGAAATAAATTATATATACGAATATCTAACCCAAGGGTTTCTAGGAAATATATAAAGTTCTGTAACAAATCAATTGCAACTTCTCCATTTTCATTATTTCATTCATTTTCTGGATCCAATGAGTTTTATTCGAAGCTGATACAATACTGCGTATCAGTATTAGCTACTAATAAAAAAAAGCTGTATAGTAGTACTAATAAGTGATTTTGTTGTTTGCTTTGCCATTACTTCAGCTTGGTCTTGCGGTAGTAGTAGTGTCCATTGCCTATTGTTGACTTTGAACAAGATGACGAAAAAGTTCTCGTTGTTTCCTTCCATCCACTTGTTCCCTTTTCATAAAGACCATTGATTTAGTTGTGGTGCAAACTAATTCAACGGTACAGAACAAACCTTTTCATCTCACGCTTTCTGCTTTATTGACCTAAGTAAAATGATCTTTCCCACATCCAACTACCAGATATACCTAGATAAAACTTCCAGTCGAGTGAGGTCAATGTAAAAGATACTATGTGTAATACATAAAACTAACGCTATAGAACCATCCAGTCGAAGTTTTTCCAAGTAAAAAGCTAAAATCCTCCTCCTCCTACTTACACTTTCTTACCTCTTCTTCTTCCCCTAGGTTGATTTTCGTTTCTAGAATTATAGTCACCTACACACATTCAATCAATAGTTATTTCTTTTTCCATCACTTACACGCTAACCTGACTGCTGCGGCGGATTACGATGGAAGCTGTGTCTACGTCTACATGTGTCTACTATATTTACACCCTAAAAACTAGGAAAGTACAGAATATTACACTAGATCGAATATTTCTGTACATGTGGTTGCTTTTGTTGGTTTGGTGTTCCCTGTCTGAACGTACAATGAATGTCGTCAGTTCTCACACAAATAAATAATACATATAAACCAAAATAAACCAGAGTATCTAGTGTCTCTACCTACAGAGAGGTACATAAGTATTATGTATGTGTTATATTGTATGGGCTACCTTTATATGTTCATAAAACAACAGTGCTACCTATGTAGAATATAAAGAAAAACAAAATCGTACTGTTTTTTCTGGAGAAAATCCACTTCCAGTAATAGTGACGAACAACAGGCCGTCCCTTTATCAAACTCATACGGATAGACATCCATGTCTTGCCCAATGGAAGCTGTTGCAAATTTCCGCTGAGTAAGACTCAATCCGATTGTTCCCGGCTTTACGTCGGGACTTTGCTTGATCGTAAAAACGAACCAGCGATCCATCACTCCTGCGGGGCTGATACGAATGTGTTGTCTGGTTCGTAGATCCCTGCAAATAAAACATTGGAAACATTATTTAAATCGTCCGAAGATCAAATCTTAAACTTGAGAAAATGAATTTTTCTTTGCAATTGTAAGCGAAGCGCATGCAGGAAGCATTTATCACAATAACTGAACTCTTCAAGTTTTTTTTATTGCTTTGTATTGTAATAACGTATCAGTAGGTAAGGTACATAAAGAATAATGACACACTCAAAAACTGAACTTTTCCCTTGCATTTTACCCAATAATCACGATTCATGTACCAATAACGCTTTTACCAATATAAATACTTGTATACTTATCTACAAGTCTAAATGTAATATAAAGTTTCAATTCATACATTTTTACATATAAAATGCCTTAACCTATGACATTCACTCTTTTACTTTAAATTAGAATTTTAACCCTTTGATATAAAATAGTAAAGCTTTTCCACACACGCTATCAACAAATGTTAAATGAAAAATTCGACAAGATCTTGTGTACATTGGGTGCATCACGTACATCAGTACAATTTATTTTCTCAGTTGATATTTCCTTTAGGCACGAACCTCCGCTCAGGGTAAAAAAATACCCGAATGTAGAGCGGAACAAACAAAATTGAAGATCCATAGCAAAAAAGGCTGTACCCAGAGGCAGGGCACTAGAGCACGTACCCGCACCCCCGGAGTCTCAAAAAAGAGGTTACTTTACAATAAAAGTGCACGAAATTCGCAAATTTTATTTACGAGCAAATTTAATGCATTTTAGGTTGATTTTAGCCCAAGCTAGCTCAATTTTTTCGTGGTATGCGTTGCGTGATAATCGACGTTTATACTTATTCTCATATTTGGTGCCCTCTTCGAAACCAAATCCTTGGAACGGCCTTGATCGCAAAATACACACGCAATTTACGGTTATAATCCATATCCCATCCCATTGTAGGAAGCAACGTAACGAGACCAATACACCGTTACACCCTTGTACTTAAAGCTTCTATACAAAAGTAAACTAAACCCACCAGCTACACCAGGCAGGTTTACAAAATACAACTTTCCCTAGTTTCCCTACCTCAACTGCAAATCCGCAGCCAAATTCTAAATACCATACGATGAATGCTAAACTTTCCCAGGAATTCAAATCACTTGCAGTCCTAACTTGAAGTTGCTGAAAATCTTGTCGTATTTCTGCCTGCCTTTCACTTATTCCCGTTATTGTACAACCGAACAAAACAACAATGACGACAGCTTAACATACGTAATGTAATAAATACGACTACCTACAAATTAAACTACAGAGTATAAACGAACTATTGTCTGCCCTGCATTTTAGAGGTATATTGTTGTTCTTGTCTTCCTAAATTTAGTTTTACTAATAATGGATATTGCAACTCATAGTGATAGTGAGAAAGCTAGGTTTATATTTTCACTTGAGGAATTCATTATTTCATTCACCCGAGGACGATTACATCCCAGCAGTCTACACCCTGAGATTTCAATCTCTCTGTCACCATTAATACATCCTTTAGTCAATGTAGTACAGATTTAGTGTAGACTCGGATAAACATGAACAGCAGTGTATGTATCTTGTCTGGTAACCACCACAATTAATGAAAAGGGAAACCGACGGATTTGGATTGAGAAGGATTTACAACACGTAATTTAATTGAACGGGTTAGTTTAGCACGCCCAGTGGCTTCTTTCATTTTGATTATATTTTCTCTAGAAAGTATCTCGCAATTCGACTGAGATTCTTAGAATCCTTAGAATGTGTTTCCTCCTAATCCCTACAAATGCAGCCACTTCAGCTCTATACATCCATAACTCGTAGAAAATGCGAATGTGCATTTATATTGAAGTGCATCTAAAGCAGCAATTCATTTTAATAGTACCCCAACCCACAAACATCGGATATTATAGGCACAATGTTTGTTACTACCTTCATCAGAGACGTAATTCCCATAGACAGAATACCAATGTACAAATTATACTATACACTATCTAGTACCACTTTACCATGGTATATAAAGAAGGTTCTTATGTTTATTTGACTAACGTTTCATTACATTTTGTGTTTATGAAATTGTCTTTGTTACGACATGATGTTGGAGTATATTATCGTTATGATTATTGTCATTATCTTGAAATGAGCGTTATTTCATCATAAAAATTGCCACAGCACTCAACTGTACACACATGAGACATGGACATGACACAGCAACACTCATTTCAGCGTGATACGCAAATATTTATCTTTATATCCTATGAAACGTTCGACTCATAACATTATGGATGAACGAGTGAGTAATTGTCCAATCTTATTTGACTAGCTGGTAGAAAGGCAATTTTCGCCACACGACTTTGCTTTATACAAATATGTATAAATAGTTTATTGAGTTTATGACTACTGCTTATTACTACTACTCACCAGCAATATTATAATCTCCCATCCACTATGTATAAACTATAAACACGCAAGGAAAGTTACAAGACTAACAGGACAGCTCATTCCTTTTCTGTGTTCCTTCTGGAACATATATGATACGATAAAATACCCAAACGCTACAATTTAACCACTATATCTGGAATATAAAAATAGTTCATTCAGGTTCAAGGACTAAAGAGCAATAAAATAATATATTATACCTGTACAACCGACATTATTACCAGAGCTCCTCGATCTATTTATATTATATGTATTACAAAATAGTATACCCTTGAGACTGAGACTGTAATGAAAAATGCTTTTTTGCTTTCACAAACTTCTCAACTCTCAGGCTCCACACAGTCAGCATCTTGCAGTCTGAATTTAGTACATAGTAAAAGTATACTTGTGTTGTATTTGTAAATTATAGAAAAGCTGCAACTACAAAACACAGGGTACAAAACGAAATCCCATTACTTTGTAATTTGTTTGAGTTTGAAAGTTTATACCATTAAGACGCTGACGGACTCTAACTAACAGTAACTAGTCGCATTTCGTGTAAATATTTGACTCGATTGGTTATAAAGCAAACAATAGAACCGTAACTAAGTATATAGTATAATACTAAACCACAACACAACAAAGTGTAAATAAATACTACCTACAAACAATGTCCAACTTACTTTCTCTGGGTAATGTAAAATGTGATGTACCTGAGAACATTTCCCAGAGAAGAGCATTACACTTTGCATTAACCACGATTCAAACTAATATTATTGCTTAGCGCTACACAACGGGAATTACCCTTGCCCACTTTTGCGTACACACTACACACCACTAATGCATATTCGTGCTCATTATACTTGCGATAATACTTAATGTAACTACCCTTGTAGTTCTATTGTAGTAGAGTAACTGAGCCAATCGTCGGGAAAAACTTTCTCATTGAATAATAAATGCATTTGATTTCTTATCTATTATGTTAGTAGTCTCTATGTTATGCTCTTTACAAAACGAGAAAATAATTTTATTTTAGAATAGCTCAGTGGACTGCATCATTTTGATGTGTGTAGTTGCTCTATAAATGGTTAAACACGCTGTTTACGACACAATAACATAAAATGTCATTGCTGAAGGCTGTTTATAGACCTCCCTAAACATGGGAGGTGCTTTCATATATTATAGGGAAGTAAAAGTTCCTTTTGTATGACTTATTAAATGCGTCTTTCTGTAAAGTGCATACCGTAAATCATCTATTAGAACCCCTCGGGTTCTATGTATTGAAATTTTCAATCATTGACCCGGGCTATAACAGACCTTGATGATGTATGTAAACACCCCGGGTTACATTTGTAGTGGAGACCCGGGTTCTAAAACAAGATTTACGGTACATCTACTACATTCATTAGTTTAATACTTCTTTACTTAGGAACCTTACAGTTACACGAGCTAATAAAATAGAAATAGTGAACCATACTAATCTAGTGAAATGGCAACATGAAATTAACCAAAAGAAAAATGTCAAATAACACTTTGAAAAATGAAAAGACCATAAAAACTTGCAGCTGGATGTAATTCACTATATGACTCGGTGAACGTTTTTTTATTGTATGTACTACTGCAATTTTGGAATTTTATGCAAAACCACATGCTAAAGAATAAAATGCATTTGTCAAATGAATAAGCAATTTATTCAACTTCGATTTTTCTTCGCATAAATTTTTTTATATTCTTTCTGTATTTTTTACTGTATAGCAAAAGACAATTTCCTGGAACTACTTACTTACTCTCCACATTCCGTTTATATTTATACATTCTGGAGGAACTGCATTGAGCGAGGTATTCCTCTCTATGTCTTTGATGTCTTCACAAAAGTAGACAAAGTGTTATGCTCAAGGCAGCCATTCACACTCCAGATACATGATCAAGTCTAAAGTGTTTGCCTAGTACCCACAACTTCAGGGTTCATATTCACATCTTCTTTCGGTGTTTTCCTACACGAAATTCATAAAAGGTTGCAGACATATCGCGTTTTTACGCTTGTTTCTCTACTCTTTCACTACATTTAAGAATGCCATAGTAAATGATAAAAGCCCAATCTACAGGGTTTACTTTAATGCTTTTCAACCATAAAACAAAACTAGTTCAGGACATCCTTTGGTAAATAAAATGTAATAAATGGCAAGAAAAACGTGTTCAGTGAGCACAGAGTCCATTATTTTCAATACAGTATTTTATCATTTTTATAACATAAACAGTAAAGATATATTGAGATAAATGAACCTCTTATTTTATTGTCTTATTCTGTCTTCATGTTGCTCCAGACATCGCGCATAGGTATGTTAAATGATGGGGCTTTTATTCTTGTATTATATGTATTTTATGCAAGATAGAATACGGGCAACCATACACTATGTATAATGTATATAATATTTACTTTAGCAATGAGTAGAGTGCCTTGTAGAAGGCGTCTGCACAAGAAAACATAATATTGTCATTGTCTATAGATAGACATCTCAAGCTCAACACTCTCTGCACTGTGTAACACGATTTTTTACTTTCTTTATACACTCTTTAGACATAATATTCCAAACCGAGGGCAGACAAGAATGACGGAACAAGGTATGCATACATAATACAAATTGATATTACATTCCGTACTTAAAGTAAAGTCTTACTCATTTATTCATTCATAAATTTTTACTTAATGATGCTGAAGTGCTAATGGGGAGAAAATACAAAGTGTAACATAAATCGACTCTGCAACCCACATCATTTGTAAGCTTCGCAATAAATATTTTCATTTCAACATAATATTTTGAAACAACACAACCACATTTTGAAGACATCTCCTTTCACCTTCAGGTAAAAACCTTTTGTCACGAACTAAAACTATTGTACTGTTTTATATCTTAACCCTAAGGTATTTACACTTACACAATTGTAAGGGACTCTATTAAAAGAGTAGGTACAATATTTATAAGTATATAGGCAATTTAATATACAAATGTCATAGATACACATCTAAACTCTATCTGTATCTGCACACCTAACTTTCGTGTGATCCATTTGCACTTTAGTTCATTTCCTTGCGAATACCAAAGTACCTAAGTGGGGTTAGACAACTGACACAATCGCACTACCTTCTTTGACGTATGTGTGAACCAAAGGAAGGCAAACCACGACGGAACATCAAAGGACAACCGCCTTGTAATTAGAACAAAATGGTTTTGCAGGTATTCATATTTCATACTGTCAGAGTTTCAGGATGTCATTAAATATTTATATATGCATACTCTCTGACTCTGACTGTGTGTGCAACTATACATATACAAAGCTTAAACTCTATATCTGAGGTTTCCGTGTGCGTTAAAATTAAAATTCTCTCATGAAAGGTTTTGCGAAGCTTGCCAACTCTCATGCGTAATTAAAATGACGTCGAGTCGATCAAAGTCGATCACGATCATATCGATCACGATCACTGTCGATCACGATCATTGTCGATC